>JAKTYO010000039.1:12369-75611 GCA_030578735.1 Metschnikowia noctiluminum | reverse complement strand
GTTTCTTGAAAAACCGAAAAAAATACCAAGCGTCGGTGAACCAAGCTTGCATTACTTTGACTAGCCTGTATTAAGCGTGAAGAGTGACCATTTAAAGCCCTGACTAGTTGCGGACAAGCTGAATTGTGACTCGGCCGATCTCAATCATTTGCTTCATTCCATGTTATTATAGATGAAAGTGGCTGTCGTTCGTCAATTGAATTCGGTGTCTTTTTAGAAAGCTTTTGCGTCTCTCTACCCTGAGAGAAAACTGATCATCACACACAATACCAGTATAAAAGATGAAAACGATCTGTTTTCATCATGGAAAATTACTGGTATACTTGCATTTGGTTATACTACATTGGTTTGAGCATCCCGGCAAGTTATATTTCTCGATTTGAAAAATTTGTTGTGTCGTGTTTAATCTTGCTTGTCTTCCACTTGGAACTGAGGAATACTTGAATTCCTCATTCAAGTACATCATGCTAATTACTTTATCATAAGCTGGGCTTCCATAGAGACTGCGGAGAGGAATGTGCTTGCGATTTATGCTGCGTGAAGTTTACATTTCTTCCTCAACTAAAACATCCCATTAGGTCTCGTTGAATGACGCAATTTGAAAGGTTGAACACGATATTTCTTTCAGATGTGTATAATCTCATCTTGGGTTTTGCGGCGTAGCTTTCATCTTTGTGTGCTTCCGAGATTATCAGATCATTGCGTTATGATCCGCAATCCGATCTAATAGGTCAATCTCGTCAGCTTGCTTTAGCTCAATTAGATTATGTAGAGTCCCGCTCTATGATTTACTTCATCTTGAGGCTGAGTTTAGCGAGATTGAGTGATAAAACATTGTCGGCAAAATCATTAAGTCTCTGTATAAGAAAGCTGCTGATAAACATCAAATTTTGAAGCAAAAACAGTGGGCCCATGTTTCAAGGCATATGGTTGTTAACTCATTTCAGATATAAAACGTTTGTTACTCGGTGACCTGACTTCCCCCCTTCAATGCACGTACTCAAACTCATTGAGAAGACCTCGTTGACCGATCGTATTTCATCCCGTGGGATTTCAAATGCTGAACATATATCCATTTTTCAGTAAATGCCAGGGAGCAGAATGGACAAGAAAAGGTTTCCGGATCTTTTTCCAGACGAGAAACATCAGGATCTTGATTATGAACAGCCTCGGAGTTTTGCTCTCCGCCCTCAACAACTTCTGTGTGTCTCTTCTGGTGGCGCCACTTCTCCCTTGAGGAGCTGAAACTCTGATCACATATTTCACAATTATACAGTTTTTCGACAGCATGGGAACGTGAACGGTCAGCGTCAGGTGTAACACGGCTATAGTCAGACTCATCTTGAAGCTCAGGATGTCTTTTCTCATGCCGCCACTTATCTCTGGATGAATAAAAGAGCTCGTTGCAAACGCGACAAGCATGTGGCTTTTCAAATGTATGCACTCGTCTCACATGATCATCCATTGAACGTCTAGAAGTCCGTGTCTCTGAGCAATGCTTACATTCGTACCGTCTAGAAAGTCTGTGCTTTTTCATGTGTCTGTCCAAATTATCTTGTGAAAAAACACGAGTCTTGCAGTACAGACAGTCATAGAATGTGGGCGCGTCATGGAAACTAACGGCTTCGTGTGTAATCATGTGTTCGGCAAGACTTATTCTTGAGGAGATCCTGCGCTTACACACGTCACAGTACGCGAGGTTCTCGTCATCAGAAACATCATCCTTATCAGTGGTACGAGCGCGTCCGTTTGGCTTTGCTTGTGGTGTTTGTGCGGGTGTGTCCACTACTGCCACGCCAGCTTTTGGTTGATCGTCAGCTCTTGATCTAGACCGTGCTCTATTTCTGGCCCGCGGCTGCTCTTGTATGTAGTAGTTCTTGCGTGCGGTACGTCTTTCGGGGAGCGGGGTCTTGATGATGTGATCGAAGCTTACCTGTAAGCCTTCGAGCTCTTTTCTTGCAGCCCTAGTCATTTGTTTGCTTCTTGTGAGGCAGCTTGGCCACTCGTTGCAGTTTTCGTGACGGTGGCATTTCAGGGAGAAAGGTGTGCTTTGTCCGTTGACCGCTGGGGTTGTTTGCAGTGCGCTTCTGACTTCTGTAGCAGCTCGATTTCTGAGAGGTGAGGCGGGAGCCTCGGAATTTGCGGAGTTTATATTTTCAGGCTGACCTGGGGGCGCATTTGAAATGATAGGAGCTGGAGGGGTTCCAGCTGAAGTGAATGCAGCAGAGGCAGAGGGACCAGGAGTAGGTGAGCCAGCTGCAGGAGCGACTGGAGTGGAAGGGCCGGGCGCAGGTTTTTCGAGAGCAGAAGGACCGGAGGTAGAAGCACTTGAAGCAAGATCACCAGAAGTAGGGGCACTAGACGAAGAGTTGGCAGTAATGGAAGCACCTGTCTTTAAAGCATTAGACGCGTGAGCATCGGCAGTAGAGGCACTAGTAGTAGTAATGCCAGTATTAGGAGCACCAATAGTTGAATCACTCGTAGTCAGGACACCAGTGGTAGGGCCACCAGTAGCACCACCAGTAGGAGCTTCAGTAGGAGCACCAGTGGTGAGATCAATTGTACCGGGGGCAAGGGCAGTGGCAGCACCAGTAGCGGGGGCAAGGGCACGAGAAGAATCACCGGAGGCACCAGCTGAGCCAGAAGCAGCAGCACTGTGATGAGATTCTCGCCCAAAATTGAGTTCCAGGACAGAATTCTCACGTCCTGGGACACGAGCAGCTTGAGGTTTCTTCAGTGGGGTGTTAATTGTACTTGCTGCGCGAACGGTACCCAGTGCTTGCCCCCTACTTGAACCAGGGGTGTCTTTCACCATTGAGGAATTCCATGCCAGGGCATTTGCAAGTAGCAACTGCGGGTGTTCTCGTGGCTGGGCAGTCAGATACTCGGTTCCAAACGAGCCGTGACTACTGTGATTGTCAAGGAAAAGAAGGGTGTGCAGACCGCCCGCAAACACGTTGCTATCAGTTGCCGACACGTCAGAAAGAATTGTGTCATCCTCGGAAAAGTCAGCCATCTCTTGGATATGCCCGGCGTCCGAACCGAGGGCGTGATCTTCAGGTGCATTGTTCAGAAAGCACGTGATGGAAAGACCCGCCTCGTTTTTGCCGCTGGCAACAATCCGAGCAAAGGGCTTGTTGTCTTTGTGCTGCGTGTCGCGGTCACACAAGTCTCCGGCAGCTTTTTCCACCTCCTCGTTAGATAAATAATTGAGTTTTTTTGTGTGCGCATGGCTGTCTGTGACGTATACCTTGGCACAGCCGCCAAGCTCCGCGTCTCGGTAGATATCCACGAGCCCGTGGACTTGCAGCTGCACTTCCACAACAAACTCTTCGTCTTTTGCCGGTGCCGGGGCCTCGTCGGAGCCCGATGTCGCTGATCCGATCACAACTCGAGTGACAGGTCTTTGGTGGGGACGCACAGCATTACTTTGCCGGCGTTTGCGCGGAGGCAAGCTCCCGTTGGTAAGCCGCCTGGTGGTACGTGGAACCTCTGGCATATGAAAGTGTGCCCGGTAGCTTTTTCTTGGAATTGAAGGTGCCTGAAGTAAGGAGAAGGAATGACTTGTAGGCGTTCGCAGGCAGGGCGAGAAGTTTCAAACGGGGTCTCGTCCTGTAGTCACGTGCGCGATGATGCATGAGGCTGCTGTATGCAGGCGCGAGTCAAAAAATTATATCTGGATAATCGATACGGCCAAAATACAGCAATCTTCGGTCTTTTCACATTATGAATAGGACGCGTGTTTTTGGAGGTAAGTTTCCAAGCTCGAAAGTCGTCGTGTTAGTGGTGTAAACAAGGCATACATCAGCTAAGGACTGCAGGGGATACGTCACTATATGAAGGTATGATTGTGAGCCGACGAGACTAATGTTAAGCGATGGAAGGGTCGCACTATTTTTTTTTTTTTTCCGGGCATTTCAGTCTTGAGGCTGAAAAAACATCGGTTATGGTCAATCTGGTTTGTGTTTACTTTTTTTTTTGATTTTTTTGCTTTTTTCACTTTTCAACAATCTCCCAGCAAACTTGGAATACTATATGTTTATCTCTACAACATACCTTTGCCAGAGGCTTACCTGGGTTTTGGTTGTATCTCACTCGCACGTATGGGGCCTTTTCAAAATAACTGTGTGGACACGTGTCTTTAAACCACATACATACAGACTCCCATCTACCAAGTACAGAGACCGCGATGGGAATCTTGCTGCTTCAGCTTGAGTCTGTCTAACTCTTTGGGGTGCTATCGATAAATGATAACTGAAGTCAAGCCTCGACTGGGCCATGTCAGTCTAGTTTTGGTTATGTCAATGACTGTTGTGCACTGGGGGGTATCTGTAGCGCGTGTGATCCACTGGAATCCTGAACATTGTTTAATGCGCGTTTATTCAAGGGTCCCAAGGGCCTATGCCGGCGCGGCAGCCCTGGACATAAGGTGTATCAACCCAATCTGATTTTTCTTTATGCTGCTCAAGTATCAATATTGGACTTCCAATGCAAACTCCGGGAGTTCGCTCAATGAATTCTCGTTACTATCAATTCGTTGTTTGATTTAGGTCATGGTTTCTAGCATTGGAAAGAAAAATTGGCTGACTACGAGTGAGCTCAATGTAGATGACGTATGGCACCATCATAATTCACAAGCGTTTGTGAAAAAGTCTCCACTTCCAGGTGTGCTGGGGGTCTCATAAATGGGTTTGACATGGATTTTAGTGTCCAAGGGTGCTGAGAAGAAATATCCTTCCAAGGATTTTCTTGCGGCTTGTCGTACCTCAAAAGGCACTTTGAGATTTGGAACAAAGTGGCTTGCAATCAGTTTTGCATTTTAAATGTTTTTCCTTAATTCAAAAGGTGTGAAAACAATCAGTGTCTGGCTTGTCAGCTCTTAATTTCTTGTCAGCTCTTAATTTCTTGTCAGATAGACTGCACTAGTAGTAGGGCATGATCCTTACAAGGCGCTCACCCAAAAGCATCAGGTTTCTTCACAGCCCGAACTAATTTAAATTATGAAACAATTGTCTGAAGGCTCTGTTTTTGACTCATTCAGAACTATGTTTCAATGGGCCAGTCAAGATAGGCTCTTCTTAGAACTGGCAAAAGCTTAAAGCCAAACAAAGAGCGAAATACACAAATCGAGTACTGTTAGCGTGAAGATAAACGCCCGAGCTATGATGACTCGTGAAAATTTGTAGCTGAGAATTTTACAACCTTTTAAAACAGTTGAAGGTTAGAAATCACCCACATAAGAATACTCAAGTGTCAAGTTTGTAAAGCCAAAAGCGGAACATCTACTTCACTTTGAGGAAGAATAAATCAGAAGGCATGACAATTAAGAGCTACGACACTACAAACTCAAGCCCTAAAGACAGAAAACGAAAACAGTCCAGTGCCTGATGAAACACTACTTCAAGACTCTGTATACATAATACTGAAAGCTCGGGTATCCGAAGTGACTCGATCCATTGCTTCTCAACCAAAGATCGCAAAAAAAGAGTTCAAGTAGAAGCTGCCGTTCCGTCAAGCGTTGGAATACTTGCCAAAGTTTTAAAGTGTAAAGCCAGAATTCAAGCGATCTCGCTAAGCACCTACACCAAGAAAATAAAATTTGGAACTGAACCAATTTTTTTGGTCAACGAGTTTACCTTTACTTAGAGTGTGTGCTTCTAAAAAGCATGCTTAGTTCCCACATACCAGCTGGTACTCAGTTGACTTAATTGAAGATTTGAGATACTCCACAAACATAATCGGATCGCAGCTGCGCCAGTATATACACTTTATGAAAGAAGTGGACAGTCATAACTTTTGTTTTCTAGTCGTTGAGGCAAATGACCTTTTAGCTATATTCGGACATCTTGTGGCGCTAATTTTCTTGAGGTTTCGAATCATCATGTGTAGACTAAAACAGCCGCCACAGAAACTGAATACCTGCTCAATTTCCGTGTTCTATTTGTGGGACAATAATACATAGTGACCCTGTTGCACAGCGGCACTTTTTCTTCAGATTATCGATGATCTATGGTTTGCATCATCCTTCCAGGGGTTACACAAATCAACTCAAAGCACTTCAAGAAGTAGTATGAATTCTGCCCGAATTTGAACAGGCAAAGCTGAAGGACATCTACCAGCCTCTTCACAGTTCAATTTCATGAAGTGAACTTCGGATTGCGTGAATCGATCATTCGAAATAGCTTGCGACAAAAGACTAGTGAGCAAAAAGAACGGGGATAAAGATTACCAGACAAACAAGTATTCCACGAAGCTTATCCCAACCAAAAGCACCGCTCAGTAAATGGCAAATTTACTAGAAACGTGGCATTTCAGTCCTAAAAGTAAGCGATGAATTATACCGCTATTTTGTAGTAGTAAACCGCATAAGTTTCGGCCACTTTTTATACACTGAGCAACTTTCACTGGAACGATTTCTTCCAAGACTGGCCTCTTTCGGAAATGAAAATCCTTAGCTAGGGTGAATCCATGATTTTTCATGCGTAACATAGAATTGGTTGGATCAAGAAGATTGTGTTTGAGGCCATTGATTAATTGTTGGTGATTATTGACCTAATTTTAGCTAACAAAATTGTTCACTAGTTTTAATTATTGAATCGAGTGCTGGAGAGCTCTGTCGAACCATCCACAACAGAGAAATTAAAAGGTCATATTGGTCAATACTCGGAAAAAATCAAGATCCCTAGGAAAATTGGAATGACTCAAAAAGTAACTCGAAGATAGTCGAATTGTGTACCCATGTGTCAGTTGAATGCTACTCGACAAAAGCGGGTTCAGCTCAGGTTGAAAAGCCTGGGAAGCTAGCAGGACTGGATTTTGTATGGCAGTGCATTCACTTAACTATGCGCTTACATGGATATCAATTACAAACTGACATTACGGACCTGACAGCTTAAGTCTTTCGAAATGACAAGGCAGCATTGAGTGGAAATGAGTGCCGATTCCAAAGCACTCTTCAATTTTGTTGAAGTCGTTCCTATAGATGATGTACCCGGGGATATATACAAATGCACCTTTAGTGGCCCATCTTAGGTGCATTAAACGAATCAAACAAAAACACAAACATTTAGGCAACTTCGGTTTCCAGCATTCTACTTGCTTCATCAGTTTCTAGGATTCTACTTACTTCGTCGGGGTAGGTCACAGAACTCACTCCCTCAAAACTATATTGAAAGATTTTAGAGGATACGGGCTCGATAAAATACGGGAATTGTGCTTTGGAAATAAAGACCGCATGGCATAAATCATAGTCAGTGGTCACACTTTGTGTTGGGGTTTTCTGTGTACCCCTACGCTTTCCAAGTGGTGAGAAGATGGTCAAGAGCCTCGGCGAAGACGGCACAGGCAATTCAAAGTCAGGAACTCGTACCGCAAAGGACCGGGAGCTTGATATAAGGAACCAGCTTTTCAAGCTTTGATGTTAGGGCTTCATATTCATAAGTTTCGCAAAATTGTGGGGACGCGCTTCGTCAAATGCCAAAATCCGGAACCTCGTCGTACATCCCTTGATCAGCCCCCCATGAATTAAAATCGGATTAACTGCGTTCCAATCTTGGTTTAGGCGTGAGGCCAACAAGGTAACATGTCCTGCAAGTCGACACACAATTTGATTGCTGGCTGAAAGCTGCCACTTGTGTCTTTTCTCTTTTCGAGCTTTTTATTTATCCTTCTTCTGGAGTCGGTTCGAAGACCAGCCAATAAAAATTTTCCGTCGTCCTTTTCTGGAACGGCAGAGTCGTCAGCGACTCGAATACAGAAGAAAGACAAATAGAGCTCTCTTCTCGCTGGGCTAAGGCCACTTTGAGTCAAGTGGAAACCCCTTAACTTAAGCTATGAATACATAGCTATGATACATATCCAATTTATTTGGCTGCATCCACGTTACACGAGGATTATTATTGAAATCTGGTTGGTATTATTTGGAAAGCTGGCACTGATTGGGGGCTTAAGCCCTTTTCAAGGTGTACACATCTCTTATGATTCCTCTATTGAGAATTTCAGAAAGAAGAGATACAACTTTTCACCTGAAGTGATGGTTTGATCTATCGCAGAATGTTCTCGTTTAGTTTTATTCAGTCGTGAGTAGTTTGCTCTTTCAGTAACATTTTGTGAGTGAGGATTTTTCGGAAGGTAAACACTTCCATTTTCCAACTCGAAAGAGGAATGACGCCAAAAATAAGACTTGATCCAAACATTGTGATGTCTGCTCACTCGAGGATCCGCTCTCTATGGCAGACATACATGGGGTCTCAAGTATTTGTTCTTGACCAGGCAAGATCTTGACCAGAGACAATGTGGAGGGCCGGTGAATGTTAAGGTAATCCATTCAAATAAAATTGAAAGAGGAAAACAAAATTACATCTTGTCACCCTTTCGATGAATCACTCTCACAACAGCCTTTCGATACGGAAACAATTTAAAAGCACTAAGAAATTTCAAAGACTTTCACAGTCGTAGTTGTCGTCGGCCGTTGCATGAAGCAATACAAACAAATAAGAAAAGTTGATTTCGCGATTTTGCAGCCGCAACCTCCGTAACGCGAGCCTGCAGATTTTTTTCATCTTGCAGATCATGATTGCTAATTTTGAATGTTTCAGAAAGGGCACAGACTAACCAGCATCAACAAAAACAACTCCCTTCTGAATATTGTGAGTGAGGAGAAATAAGTCGAATGCACCTTAATTCACAAATCAATAAGTATAAAAATATGTATAAAAATATGTATAAAAATATATATATTGTATAAAAATATGTTTAAAAATACGTATAAAAATATGTATAAAAATACGTATAAAATGTGTAAAGGTAAGTATATAGAAGAATATAAAAAAAAAAAAAAATTAGTGGCTCGGGAGTCGGGGATATTGGGCTTAGAGTTCTTATTCTCTCCTGGTGTTTCTCCCATTCCCGTTCTCCGATCTGAGAGTCAGGCTTGCTATGAGCGCGAAGTCTGGCGTCGGTTTCTCTGAAATGGTAAACACAGATCTGGAGTTAGTGAAGGCCAGCAAAAACATGAAAAATCGAGAAAAACAAGGAAGCAAAAAAAAAAAAAAAAGGAGTCGAAGAGCATGGGCTTGTTTCATATTGCAGAGAGCCCGCTAAGATATTTCACTCAAATCTTTCTCTTATTTTTCACCCAATCATCACACTGGCCCGACAGCTTACATCAGTGCTCACGTTTACGCCGACACGCACGCCGCCACCAGGTAAACCCGAGCGCCACACACTCACAGCCCAGCGTCCCGCAGCGTAACTTGCAGCACGGTCAAAATTTTCTCGCACCTCGACACTGGCGTCTTTTCACGCAAATCACGAAAGCTAGCTTCTTCCTTCTCCAGCACAAATGTCGGCCCCCCAACAAGTGAGCGATCTCTCCAAGGTCGCCATCCCCACACTCCCTTCGTTGTCGCCCGAGCTCCCAAAGCACAACAGCTTGTGGTCGTCGAACCCGGTATTCTCGTACTTGAACGATGTCTATATCAACATCTCCGAACATAGAAAGTCGTTGGGCTTGACCAACCCAGGCACCATCGAGAACCTCACCAAGGAGGTCAACCGCGATGTGTTCTTGAACCAGTACTTCTTCACCGGCTTGCGCGCCGACTTGAACAAGGCATTCTCCTTGAACCCGGCATTCCAGACCTCGCACACCTTGTCCATGGGGCTGAATGCTTTGCCGCCATATGCCTTCAGCGCCTTGTACGCGAAGGAGGACTTCTTCGTCCAGGGTAATGTCGACAACGACCTCTCGTTCAGCGGGAAAATCAACTACGGCTGGGACGCCCACAACATCTCCAAGGTGACGTTGCAGATTGCCCACGGCCAACCTGTCATGTGCCAATTGGAACAAGACTACCAGGCCAACGACTTCTCGGTGAACGTGAAATCTTTGAACCCCTCCTTCTTGAACGGCGGCTTTTCCGGCGTGGCCGTCGCCTCGTTGTTGCAGGCCTTGACCCCTAGATTGGCTGTCGGGTTGGAGGCCATGTACTCCAGACAAGCCATGTCACTTCCTCCAGACTCTGCCGTGAGCTACTTTGCCCGTTACAACGCCGGCAACTGGATCGCCACCGCCCAGGTGCAGGCCCAAGGTGCCTTGGTCGGTACGTTCTGGAGAAAGGTCACCGATAGAGTCGAGGCCGGATTGGAGACCCAGTTGGCTGCTTCCGTTAGACCAATTACCGACTCCTTGATGGGCACCCCTATTGGCTACGAGCCCGTCGTCGAGGGCCAGACCACCATCGGAGCCAAGTACGAGTATCGCCAGTCTGTGTTCAGAGGCCAGTTGGACACTCTCGGCAAGGTCGGTGTGTTCATGGAGAAGAGAGTGTTGCCCACGGTCTCAATCTTGTTTTCCGGCGAGATCGACCACCTTAAAAACGCGTCCAAGTTGGGTGTGGGCTTGCAGTTTGAGTCTGCGGGCAACGAGCAGTTGATGTTGATGCAGCAAGGCTTGGTCGACGCCAACGGCAACCCTGTCCCTGGCGCTCCTCAGTTGTAGACCCTTTTAGCACGACTCATGACCTCTGTATATACCAAGCAAACATACTGTAAATTAAGTATTTTGGGACCCGGCATGTGTATGTACCTCCCCCGCTTTTGATATTTCTGGTTTTGCAACGGGTGGTTTTTGGGATTGTATTGTCTGTTTCTTCCTTTTCTTCTTCGACCTCTTCGAATCCTGCTATGTGTGATACCATACCAATTGTACGTTCTACAAGTATCCTTAATGTTTTCCCGTCTATGACATTCTCTTTTCCAACAAAACCAAAAGACATCGTCGTCTCTGTATTATCAATACTCCGATGTCTCACATAGACGGCAAACGCCCCCATTTTCGTGTGAATGGTCACCATCCAAAAAGTCTCCGAAGCCCTGAAGGTGGTGGCTGGGGCTGCTTGCTGTTTTCTCGTTTGCTCAAAAGCTTGAACACTTCAGAAGAGCTGAGTCCGTCGCTTTGATGTGATGTTGAATGTGCAGAGTCTCTCAAAACACTCACACTGTGTGCCGTATTCGCTGGAGTGAATGGATGGTTGCTCCGATATGGTCTTCCCACACCCGCACTCATAGCTTGTGGCTTGTCATCAGCGATTCGATCCATTGCACCACTCCTCAGCGTCACAGGGGCGGTTGCAGCCCCGCTCTTCTCGAACCCAGTCACCAGAGATAAGTCTCGCAGAGTGATCGAGCGATAGATTTCCCTGTATGTCTCGTTTAAAGTAGGCCTTGGTGCCTGCTGAGAAGGCGCCAATGAGTATGTGGATCTCGAACTCACCAACTTCTTGACAGCGGGTACGTGGCCCGGCTCCATCCAGTTGGATGTGGAGGAATACAACTCGCTGACCAGCGACTGCCTTGACCGTCCTCCATGACTGCTTTGCCTGTTTTTCTCATAGCGTGAGAGTGCCGTAGTTGGAAACCCGTCTATCTGCGACCCGGGCCTGGATCGACCGAACGGCTGCGATAAGTGATGATCAAACCCATGATGCAGAGGGGCTAGTGGTCTGTTGTGGCGGAGCGCTGTAGAGCGAGCGGCTGAAATGTGCGACGTTGCACGGAGATCTGGCCTGGATACGCTGGGTCGCCCGGGCTTAGTCACTGATATGGTCTCCTCGTATTCATCGAGCAACGAGTCCATAGAGGAGCCTTCTGATCTTGCGTCTTGCAGTTTTCGGCGCAAGGTATGTTGCACTTTCTGCTGCAGTTTTTCGGAGCTTTTGAGGCTTCCAGAAGCCCTTCGACCAATCGCATTAGATGGCACAGTGGTATCGTTAAAAAACGGATTGGCAAGAGAACCCGGCTGTGGACGCGAGAGGCTCGGCTTTCCTACTTCCGTGCTAAGAGTAATGTGTCTTTCTGTCTCAAGCCGGAGATTTGCCATGGCGGACAGAAGCGGGCGGTCGGAATTTTGAGGCGATGATGGCGACTCCCACTCCGCTAGTTGGCCATGCAATGTTCCTGTGAGCCTCAGCACTTCTTTGAGGCCCATTGTGTTATGGGGAGAGGCTGGAACGGACGGCGGCGACTCTGGAATCGCGCTGAAAAACGGCGTATAATGATCAAGCTGGGACGCCACGGGAGTGAGGACCTGCTCACCTGGATCCCTTGTCATATTGCCAGCGCCAGATACCTCGTGGTCAGCGCCAGATACCACATGGCCTGTACCCGAAGAGATCACAGAAGGTGCTCCAGGCACATCCTCGGGGTGTCGCTCTTCAGAAACTGCCAAGTTTGTGTAATTGACGACCCGCTGTAGAACAGATTCCAAATGTAGAAACACCGTCTCGTCTGCAGAGTCAATGTTGATTTTCCAGTACCGCTGCGGGTTGACCAAGGGCAACACAAACTCGCATTCGGTTGTACGGAGCATTTTGAGCTTCGGTAGAAGCGGGTAGACGAAGTTTTTGCCGCACGCCAAGTAAGTCACGTCGCCCCCATGGAGCTGGAATATCTCGAATTCTCCGTGTGCTAAGAGCGTACCCGGAGACGCACGAACTGGGCTGTCGTGGACTTTTTCATGGTACAGCACAATTCGTGCCATGGGAGCTTGGAATAGTGACGCCTTCTCCTCCATTGGCTGGCCAGCAAGCATGGAGGAATACTTTCCATCGATCGCGTCACCTGGTGCAGGCTTAGCGGGGTTTGAAGGCCCAGTCTTCCGGCTTTTTTTGATCTCCTTTACTTCGCTGACAAAGGAGGGCTCGGCCACGGTCTCGGAGCTCGTTTTGTGCCGCATCAACGCCTGTTTTCGTGGACTCATATGACCTTGAGAATTCATCACAAAGGCCGGGGCCTTCATGTAAATATCTAGGGGCTCAGTCGGCCCAATCGATGCAGAGGGCATATCTCTCAGCTCCGCTTGTGCTGATTTATCAAGCTCCAGTGGTTTTTCAGAGGTATCCCGAGACTCCGGCCGCTTTTTCGGTTTCCTCTTTTTCCGTTTATCGGTCCTTCGAGGTAGTCTGCCTGTTATCGCGCGACACACGTCGCCAGTCATGCTGCGAGATCAAGATTAGAAAGTTTGGTGAATTGGCCCGCGGAGCCATATGCCTGGGCTTTCACAATCGAATAAATATAGGGCGAAGAGTGGTTTTATCGCGTCCTAAGGCCTGGAAACCTTCGTGTACTCGAAGCCTGGGGTATGTTTACAAAGCGGGTGCACGGGTGTAGTGCCCGCGCTCAGGTCCAGTTCCCATAGATGGGGCTCACGTGACTTTGGCGTGTACGAGAATGATTGATGAGCATGGTCGGTATCCTTTTATATGCAGTACGCCTACCTCAGGCAATTGAGCCAGTGGTTAATTCCACCAGATTTTATGAAGGCCTATTTTTAAGAAGATTTTCGGAAAGCCTATTCACGGGAGATCAGAAGATTGGAACTGTTTTTGTTTGGCTTTCTCGTGTGGTTACGTTTTTAGACAATTGTCATTTGTTTTCTGCTATTCGTACTGCAGGCAATCTCGCAAGGTGGACGCTTATTTTTCGCTTGTGGTCCCTCTTTCAGTATGAGGTTTATGTCATTTATGAATACTTTGGGTGTGTCCGACAATCATGGAGGTTTCGAAGCGAATTGAAAATCAGAGTTGATATTTTGATTTTTCTGATCACTTTTTGCTCGGAATTCATTGCAACGGGCGTTCCGATGTTTCAGACCAATGTCGCTAAATGAAAACACTTCATTTTTTACATTTTCTATGTTTTCTTCAGAAACAGGTGTACACGAGGGTGTTACTAAACGAAGCCCCTGGCAAAAACTATATACTTGACAAAACTTAAACACACTTTGAGAAGAATTTAACCTGACTCATTTTCGAACTCGGGCTCGATTGACTATGGTTGCTGGTCAGCATGTTGTGTTAAACTCCTTGACCGATAAGTCAGCGAGAATCTGGAAGTGCGCAAGGAAAATAATTGACAAAAAATAAAAAAAAAACAATTAACATTAGACTTTAGAAGTAGATCTATAGCACCTACTCGCTAAGATTGATGTTACGATCTATTATAGGTTCTTATCTTTTACATTTTTTGAGCTCTGGGGGAGTGTGCTTCCTGAACATTTATCCACGGCGTCCTATAATATGATGATCTTTCAAAAAAAAAAAAAAAATAAACTACACAAGGCGTTTCGACCGTTCGCCTTGTAGGTGTTTGGGAGGTCCCTCTCGTGTTTATTCTTTCTCCCCCTTCAGCGGTGCAAGGAGAAAAAGCGTTCGGAGCCAAGTGGAGACCCGCAAGCAGTTCTCGATTTAGGGCAAAGAAAAGTTTTTTTTGGAAAAACATTTGAAATCTATCGCAATTTATCAGCAATACTAAGTGAGAAAAACCCAAAGAACTCTGGTGAAGCTAAGTGATACACTTGTAGGAAAATGAGGTCGCCAAACTTCCCAAAAAGAGAATTAGATCAACATTTGACTTCAAAAAATTCAAGAACTCCGAGACAGCGAAGGCGGAATTCGTTCGGTAAAGGACTCACACTATACCTACAAGACTCATCAACCTTCCAATAATTCCGAAGCCCAAAAAAAAAATGAGTATCCATAGAATGAGACAACAAGAATCACTCAGTAGGTACTCACTGAGGAAGCTCAAGCAACTCGGTGAATTTCGCGCCATCAAAGTAAACACTTTCTTTGTTTCAAGATGGAACCTACGATTATGGTCGGAAAGATTGTTATCTTAACAGTTTTTCCATGACCTGCTCAAGAAGTGACGTATGTAAATGATAATAGTCTTTTAAAGATCAATTATCCGGAAAACACTATGTAACATCAAGCCAGGTAGGTCGGTGTGTTGCCCATGTATTACTTATACCTAGTCAAGTTCCTCATTCCAGAGTACTGTCGTCAAAGCAGCAATCTCACTTTTTCTATAGGTGTACCAATCGAACCCCACTGAGCTTTTTCTGGTCCAAAATTAATCTCATTTTTATTTTTCTTTTTCATCTCAATCTCATTCATTCATTTTCCTCACGAGTCGACTCGTCTCTCGAACGGCTCGACAACTTGAGCAGCAGGGACTGGCACTGGCGCCAGCTCGAGGTCGGCCAGGAAAAGCGGCCTGTACGCCACGCCTCTCTCCACCAAGGCGTCTTCCTCGGAAATGAAGTCAACGAGCCGTTTCAATTGGTTGATCACAGGGGCCAACTTCCCTTCGATGAACAATATCACCTTCAGTGGAGGATACATCACTCGCAAGTAGCCCAGCGCCAACAAGTAGCCGGCGCCTATTCCGGCCAAGTGGCCAAAGAAGGACGTGGAGGGCACCAAGATGGCAATGAGAAACAAATTGATGAAAGGGAAATATTGCGTTGGAATCACAATCTCACGCTGAGCAACAGTAAACTTATACAACACGGGGGTTTGCACGTGCTCCTTCTGGCAGTAGTAGGCCAAGAAAGAGAAGCAGATTCCCAGCAAGCCGGCAACACCCAAGCCGGGGAAAAGAAGAAGACCCACAAGGCAGTATGGCACCGCAGCAGCCACGGCCAAAAGATTGAGGGTCACGCCTGTGTTGACGGTACCATTGGCTCTTTCAAAGCGCGAGATGAGCGGGAACAACGCCACCAAGTTCAAGAACAAGTGAAAGAAACTGGCGTGCGGGAAGATGTAGAAGGAAATTGCATTCAAATTGAGCTTGAGAGGCGCGTTTGGATAGAGCACGAGCGCAGTGGATGCGGATGGGTAGACCACATAAAAGAGCACGGCAAAGATGCAGATTCCCACAGAAAGGGCCGGGGTGCCCTTGAGGATTTCCTTGGCCCGTTGGAAGTCGGGGATTTCGACCATCATTTCGGAAAGATGGAGTGATTGAGTTGGAAGGACACGTAATAATATGGAGTGTTGATGGGAAGTGGCATCAGGGCATTCGCGTTTTCTTCTGCTGTCCACATCGAGTGTGGAGTGGGTGCGTGAGATGCGCGGTCTTTTTTTCTTTGAGTGAGACGCGCCTTAAATTTAGGGCCTAGAGCCAGGGTTTGGGCCACGAGTAGCGCCTCGAGTCCCAGAGTGGGGCGTCATAAAATGAGGTGTCTAGAAATATCCAAGTAAGAAGCAGCACAAGATAGCATAAGATTGCACAAGAGTGCATAAAGCAGCATAAAGCAGCATAAAGCAGCATAAAGCAGCATAAAGCAGCATAAAGCAGCATAAAGCAGCATAAAGCAGCATAAAGCAGCATAAAGCAAAGCCAGGTTTTGGACCTGCTCGGAAAATCTTGAAATATTTTCATATGCCTTGGCCCATGAGGGAACATGAGGAAGGGCCACATCTCCAAACCCTTGTCCTTATCGCATCGTCTGGGCCATGAGTCTGGCGTCTTGGGCCAAGTGCGACTATAAAGTGCGAGGTTTTGTTGGAGAGTCGACTCCAGCCGTAAATTGAAATGAACACTCATTTTCATTTGTGACAGTCTTCTCGAGGCTGCAAAACAACGGAGGGAAGACAAGGCAAAGAAAAAAGGTGATGAGATTGATCGAGGTGAGGGTTGAATGGCGGCTATATGTCTCAGCTTTTCAAGTAATCATAACAAATGTAGCCTTCCAAGTAGCAAAAATTGGTTGAAAGCAATCCAAAATAACTGGCAAATGATATACGCCAAACTTTTAAAGTCTCTTTAAATTGTCAAGAGCACTGGCTCAGGGACGAGGTAGGACTATTGCGGACGAAAGGAGCTATGGTGACAGCTGTAATCTTGATGAATCGGTGACTTTAATTGGTTACTGAAAATCAGTGTTCCGCTGTCTTTTGTATCAGCCAGGCAAAATTTTCAGTGCTGTTTGGAACTCCAGCTTAATCCTTTCTGTTTGTTTCCCTGAGCTCATCTTGACGACACAGCGTCAGATATCGAAAAGAGGCAATGTCCATTGTTTATAAAAACAAACCAAAGCTCTGGAGATTTGTAGATTGGTCATCGAATAAAGGTAATTTGAGATGTGAGATCTTCAGATCGACGAAAGACCAATGACAAAATCTCACTTCTAGGTTCAGAAATAGGAAACAGGCTTGCATATGTTGTTAAGGTAAGCAAACCATAATTTCCCTCCGTCATTGCAAACATCGTTGATACTAAGCGCGGGGAACTTTTGCATGGATCTTAAGCTTGCAGTCTCCTCGAGTCACACAAAAGTTTGGCGAGAAAACTCAGTTAAGCGACTTCTTTCCTTTCCTTTTCTTTCCATTCTTTCCGTTTCTTCCGTTTCTTACATTTCTTTCTATTCTCTCCGTTCTCTCCTTTTTCTTTCCAATCGCTCCTTTCTCTTTCCTTTCACGTCTTTGTCTCTTGTCTCGATTTGTAATTGCATGAAGTCACTGACTGCACAGATCCATTTCTTGTCTTCTCCTACGCCACTGAACCAGACTCACAACATCTAAACTGCAATTGCTCACATCTTTTCTAAATCTCTAAGCACGCGCTCCTTGAAGCCCTCGAGAAAAGTTGCACGGCGCTCATTGCAATCTTTCAACACCTCGATCTTGGTCTTCCGTTCCTCCACTGACTCACAAATGCCCTCGACTTCCTGCAAACTCAGCCTTATGCTATTGAGCTTGAGGCGGATCAGCCCTGCATGATTATCGAAGTCTTGGGCCTTGATCTCGCCATTTTCGACTCGTTGAAGAAGCATAAACAAGTCGGGAAGGAGCTCAATTCCTTCTAGTTTGCGCAAGACCGAAGTGTCTTCCACAGGTTGATCCTCGGATAAGTAAGAAGGGACAGGCTGATTATCGGGGATATGCTGCTTAGATGTGATAGCTGGGTTAGATGGGATAGATTGGTTAGATGGGATAGATTGAGTATCTTTCTTCGGCAGCGCAGGCAGAAGATCTGCTGTTTTCGATGGGGAAAAGCTCATTTTGAGAGACGCGCTAATCGAGAAAGTAAGATTTAGGGAGAAAAATTGAAGCGAACTTGGATAAAAGGAAAAAAAACGTGAAGATTGTGGAAGCGACGTGAATGAAATTTAGTCCAGTCTTTGATACTCTCGATTTTCCGTGGGGGAGCCTGGAGCGCGGCCCTAACGACGAATCAGGGCCCGGTGTGAGAGAAATGAGCATTGAGGAATGAGGAATCAGGAATGAGTCGAGAACTAAGAAATGAGACATGAGACATGAGATACAAGAAAATTACAAGAAACTATAATGGGGTAAGCATCAGAATTCATTTTCGAGATGAAAGTTTGTTTGTTGGCTTCCATCATCCAAGATCCCAAGCTACGTATTTAAGTGCCATTCGAATATATTGGGGTTGACCTCCGATTGCGGTGTGGGCTCGCCCCACGTAAACACACCATAGGCCCTTGGGAAGTTGGGCCTGTCCTGTGGACCCAACAGGCATGCTAATGAACTTCTAACTCTGCAATAACCTCAAAGGATATGATCCAAATCTTCAGCAAGTATAAAAAAAAATAGAGAAAAAGTGCTGAATTCCAAGCTGAAGGTTTGGTATATGAACAGTTCTCCCAACTCTACTAAGTTGTCTCACTATATGTTTTTGATGTGGTATGTAGTTGGGTGAGATCTATATAATCCTCAAAAACTAGTGTGGCTGTATTCTCGCTACTTTCTCGCTACTTTCTCGCTACTTTCTGGCCTTCCCCCGTCCGGGGCCTTTCTTGGGCGCCCGGGCCTGAGAGACCGGCCCTACACCGCCCCACTTCTCAAAACGCGCGGCTCCAGCCTCACCTCCAGCCTCACCTCCAGCCTCACCGCCTGGCCTCACCACCTGTCTCTCAAAGACCAGAACGTTCTATCTCTTTCCCCACCATCTATCGTTACTTTTTATTCTTGCAATCCTGACCCAAGCAACTCATTTTAAACGTCTTCTGCCTGCCACAATCCACCATGGACACACTCTTGAACGCCGTGGGGAAATGCCTCCCCTGTATACCGGACATTCTGAGTCCGACTGTTTCGGTGAATGGCCAAAAGTATAAAGTGCTCCGGCTCCTCGGCGAAGGAGGCTTTTCATATGTATACTTGGTCTCGCAGCTGAGAAACCCGCTGACATTGTACGCAATGAAAAAAATCCGGTGTCCTTACGGCAGCGAGGACGCCACATTTAGCAACGCCATGCGAGAGGTGAAAAACTACTATCGTTTTGCCGCCTTGAACTCGCCCTATATCATCAAAACAATCGACGAGGCTGTTGTGAATGAGGCCAGCGGTGCAAAAACCTTCTATCTCTTGCTCCCCTACTTTGAGCGGTCTTTGCAGGACATTTTGAATGCAAATGTGCTCAATAACGTGACCATGGACCAAGAGGAGGTGCTCAAAATCTTTGTGGGCGTGTTGCGGGGCGTACAGCTCATGCACAACTACAAAAAACCGGCGGCCGACGTGTCTGACGGAGAAGAAAACACAGAAACCGATGCCATGCTTCCAGGAGACGGGGACGCAGGTCCTTTTGGCGACCACAATGCTACAGAACTACACGAAGCGTGTCCCTATGCACACAAAGACCTCAAGCCGGCCAATGTCATGCTTTCAGCAGAAGGATTGCCTGTTTTGGTGGACTTGGGGTCCTGCTCAAAAGCTCGGATTGTGGTCAAATCAAGACAACAGGCACTCACACTCACAGATTTTGCCCAGGAACATTGCACACTTCCATACCGGGCACCCGAGCTATTGGACGTGGCGACAAACGCGGAAATTTCCGAGGCCACCGACATTTGGTCGCTTGGGTGTGTTTTGTACGCGTGCTGTTTTGGGTTTTCGCCATTTGAGAAGCTCGAAATCGATCAAGGAGCAAACTTGAACGTGGCCATTTCGCAGGGAAAGTATGAGATTCCTTTGGATTTAAAGGGCTTTTCGCCAGAGCTCATGGGCGTGATCAAACTGTGTTTG
Source organism: Metschnikowia noctiluminum (assembly GCA_030578735.1). NCBI lineage: Eukaryota > Fungi > Ascomycota > Pichiomycetes > Serinales > Metschnikowiaceae > Metschnikowia > Metschnikowia noctiluminum. The sequence goes on along the minus strand of JAKTYO010000039.1, from coordinate 55,773 downwards.
CAAGTGGACCCGGTCAAACGGCCCTCGGTGAACGACCTCTTGGAAAGGTGCCTACTGCTCTCACAGGGTGATTGAGAGGGTTTAATGATTGATTTGTTGATGTTTCTTTCAGGTATACCCTGAGAGTCTGAAAGGTCTGGACTTCAGAAGGTCGGTGATATCAAAATTAATGGTCTCTTGACACCATCCGCTGCCACCAGTGACAATCTAAAGACGCGATATGGTCTTATTCAGGAGTCAGAAGTATTCATGAATGGATGCTACGGGGAATTTTTTTTTATCTTTTTCTTTTCTTATTATTGATCTCGCCTCAGTATGCCGACCAGTCTCTTATTTCACCTGCTTTGAACTATCATATGTTGTGTGAGCAGACTATCATATGTTGTGTGAGAAGACTATCATATGTTGTGTGAGAAGACTATCATATGTTGTGTGAGAAGACTATCATATGTTGTGTGTGAAAAGACTATCATATGTTGTGTGTGAAAAGACTATCATATGTTGTGTGAGAAGAAAGAAAAATGCCACCCAGTAGTTCCAAAATTACCCATGGTAAGAAAAGCACGAGAGAGAAGTGCTAAGACTCTCTATCTTTCGGGCATTTGTGAAAATTTGTGAAACTCTGCGATGAACGCTGAGACAGGTCTGCAATTAGACAAACTCTTGCAAAAGACAAGGCTCGCAAATTTTTCTCACCGAACTTTGCTCTGACCCTAGTGATCTTCTCAAAGAGTCTGTGTGTTTTCACTTTGGCTTCGCGTCTATTGTGAGCCACCACTCAGGCAGCATAGTAGTCCAGTCGCGCCCAGTTGTGAGGACATTTGAATCATTGGGGTACAAAATATGGCAAAATAAGATAAGGGAAAACGGACTCGAGCACAGGTCTTTACTGGCCACGAAAACAGATTAAAGCATGGCTCGTGAGAATACCGTTTGACTCAGAAGGTCACTTCAGGGGTCTCTCCGAATTTTTATGCCCGTGAGTGCAGACTGCACTCTTCTACTAGTGCTCAGAAAGAAGAATAACCCAGTCTTCGTTCTTCATTTGCTCACGTGAATGAAATTGTCTAGAAAAAAAAAATCCGGTTACCGAGTTCGTCGATTTTCAGGTTGAGGAGTTTTGTTACTCGAGCCAAAGCTCGAGACATTGGGGATGCAAAATCGTGAGGCGAAAGATCAAAGAAGAGCTTCCGAACATTCATCTTGCGAGAGAACAACGGAAGATCTTCCAATGTTTTAATTCAGACATACCGCAGTATTTGAATCAGATGTCCTTTGTCATATCGAAGAAGGCTAGTCGCATCTTCTTCTGCCCAACATGAAAAGGTGCCATTCAAAAGGCTGCCAACTAGAGCCACGCACTTAGGGCCACGCAATTCGGGCCACGCACTTAGGGCCACGCAGTTAGGTCCACGCAGTTAGGGCCACGCAGTTGGGGCCACGTACGGGTGGGAGAGCTGCGAAATGAGAGCTACACATTGATGGCCATTGACTTCGGGGGACACGAGAAAAGGTTAACACAATTTCCCATACACCTAGGCCAGAAAAAGCACACTGAGCCGTTTCGAATTAAGTATCTTTTTTTCGCACCAAAACTGTTTAGTGGAATCAATCAGACCATGTCCATTGATCTACAAGGCAATCGCTTCAGAGGATTGTCTATTTTCATACTTCGACCATACGTGGTCGCTCCTGCACACCGGCGCACGTGTCCGCAGCGCCCACCGCGCCCATACTGCCTCAGCCCCTAGTATGCGGAAGCCTCGGAGAGATTTCGAACGAGGTAAACAGATCGATCAATTCAGGATTCCAGGGATAAGATCGAGCGCCAAGCACAAATAAAAGCACGAATCGATTTCCGTGCCATTTAAAAACTATTTCCGCATCACGTGAAGGGACCTCTTTTCCATCCTTTCCCTCTTGTCCCTCTTGTCCCTCTTGTCCCCATTTCCCCGTTTCCCCTTTTCCCCTTTTTCCGCTTTCCCAGCCGAAAATGACAAAGTACCAGAGGGGAGAGCTCATGGAGGGATGGAACGATTGTCCGATCCCAGTTCCCACATCCAGCAACGGCGCGTCGTCAGCTTCTGCGACGCTGAAAGCCAGAAAACGCATGTCTCGCTTGCCCATTGTAGGGGGCGTGCAGAATTCAAGTGAAAGCTCGACAAGTAACAGTTCAAGGAGCCTGTTGATGCCCCCAATTTCTTCTTCACAAGCTCCACCAAAGGAGCCTTCACTACCGCCGCCTCGAGGTTCGTTGCAACCGCCACCTCCTGGGTTTTCACAAGGACCGCCTCCAACTTCTTCCATACATCCCCCGCCATTCTCGAAAAACACGTCCATGGATGTGCAGTCTGATGAGAAAGTGAACGTGGAGGAGTGTGAGTCAAGGCTACGAACATTGGTGGAGTCAGCGGAAATCTCAGAAAAGGAAAAGGAGTTTTTTACTAAAAGACTCTTGGATGCATTTCCTACGCTAGCACCGACCCATCAGAAGTTCATATCTCAGATAGTCGATGGGTTGAAGGCGAAAGAGCTGAGCGGGGCTCTCAAAACGCTGGTCTTAAACTACATGATGGTGAACAGCGGCGTCAGCACGTGGGGGGTGCCCTTGAAAAAGCTTGTGGAGACGCTCAAATAAACAAACACAGGGTATACTAGAATTGCACAAATTGATAAAGAACTTTGCCCGTTCTTCTTCTCTTTATTCTCTACGTCATCATCGTTCTTACCACTTCTCGAATCAAACCCCTTTTCTGAGCTCTGATTTCAGATCTCTCTCTCTCGCTTCTTCTCTTTTCTTTACTCATCCTTTCATTTCTTCCTTTTCAACATTGTAATTACTATACATACATGACCATTCTAGGTGGGAACGAGGGAAGCAAACATTGCTGGGCTATTCCTGGGCTATTTCTCGGCGGCTCTTGAGAAATCACATAAAAGCACCGTTTTAAAGAGAAAAACTTTAGGTGAAATGACCAGAGTGCAGCAGCCGCAAATAACAGCAAAGTGGAAACAGACAAGGCTAAACGGAACCAAGGCAGAATTGAACCAAGGCAGAATGAAACCCAGGCGTGGCACATTTTTATGATACAGAAACAGCAAGAAGCACCCGAGGAAATCCTCAAAAGAGCCCGCGGATAGTCAGCACGCCCCAGAAAGCCTAGACCCTCTTTCTTCTTCCGATTTGGGCCTGGAAACCCGTCTTGATACTCGACACCGATCTCGTGGAACCACAAGCCTTGCAGCTCAAGAAATGCAATCTGTTTGCCGACTCTCTCTTCAACTCGGTGTTCATCGACTTACAGGTCTTGCACGTGACGTACTCGATGATGTATCGTCTCAACACAGACTCCATCTGCTTGGGCTGGAACTTACCCTTCAACACCAATCTCTTTTCTCCATCGATGGATCCAGAAGTACCCAACTCGGCAAACAAAAACTGGATCAAGTGCTCGGGGTTTCTTTGCAACACAGTGGCAATGTCCTGTACGTTGGCGAAAAGCGTTTTCTTGGATCCTTCTCTCTGACACACGGGCGGAGGAATCTTAAACTTGGGTCCGCTTCTGTCGCCGGCCAACTCCGGGTTGTTTTGCTTCAAAATCGTGAAAAACCGCAGCAAAAGATCTTCATAGGGGAGACCCAACTTGGCCTGTGTGGACTGCTGCAGCTTCTCGTCGGCCGCGTCAGCGGAAGCGGGGCCAGAAACCTCGTCAAGACCGGCTTCTTCCAAAGCGTGGTCGAAGTCGGAGGCCGTGGCCAGTTTCGCAGACTTTTTCTTTTTTTTCTTCAAGCCCAAGTCGCCGAGCGAACCGCTGAGGTCGTCCACGGCAGCCGCAGAGTCGTCACCGTCCTCCTCGGTCTTCTTGGCCTTCTTCTTTTTCTTCAATCCGGCAAACATGTCGTCCATGTCGGCTGGTGCAGGTGTCGAGGACGCAGACACGGCCGCGTCATCGGTCTTTTTCGACTTCTTTTTCTTTTTCAAGCTAGGGTCAAATCCCAAGTCACTCATGGTGTATGTGTGGGGGCAGGGGGGTATGGGGAAAGGTGAAGGTTGGTTTTTTTTTCTTTGCCTATGGCTCGTTTTTTCAGGCTCGATCCAGGACGCACTTTTTTTCGCTCGGCTTTTCAAGTATTTCTGGTGCGCGCACGACCCGCGCCGCTTACTTGAGAGAAAACAGTGGGAGTGAGAGTGAGAGTGAGAGTGCGAGTGAGAGTGAGAGTGCGAGTGAGAGACTGGGTGAGAGTGGGAGTGAGAGACTGGGTGAGCCAAATCGCTAATGGGTCTAATTTATATGGGTAATTGTGATGGTCAAAAACTGCATAGGAGGTCTGAAGATAATAGAACAATTTAGGTTGCTAGTTTTGGAGAAACCCTATATCGAAAAATAAGACCATATTTTTGTTTTCTTCATCTTTGAATCTTTCTTGTTTTGACTGTAGATGAGGTGGGCTTTTTGGGCCAGTGTTATTAGCGATTTGTATAATCCGCGCCAGAATTATACTATAGGGTACTGGGCTCCTTATTGAGGACTACTCTTTCTGTTATTATTATGAAAAATTTTCCTGTTTACTTCACCATATAAATAACGAGTAGCATAATGTCAGGGGATACTTTATTGAATGCGTAGCCTGTCCCACTTTTTTCTGGTACTTACCTTCGTGGGTCAGGTTTACTACTAATTCTTCTCGACATATATTTGAATCAATTCAGTTGCTATCAAGGGATGGTTCGACATTGCGTGATTAATTCTCTACTACAAGAGAACACTTGAATTTCGCGGTTGACTAGCGATGTGAGGTGGCCCAAGCGGCTAAACTTTAATGCGCCAACATTAGTGAAGATGGATGATAATACTTGAAGGCTCAACGTGGAGTGCTTATATCTTTCGAGACTCCAGTATAGAAGCTTCAGACCTTATTTGAACCTTATCTTATCAAAAATCTCTGTCCAAAAGTTTCTTCAAAACTAGGCCTTGAGAACATTAGTTCCAGCCATCAGAACCATTTTGTCAGATCGAGGCTGAAGGCTTCTACGAACAGGCTTCATGAGTGTTATTCAAATCCTTCGAGCGAATCTCAGTTATTTCAGCAGATGGTATGAGCGTATCTGAAATATCCTTATATTTTTGTGCCCCCCAAAAAGAATCTTTTTGAATAATGGATCATATGATCACGAAGAATTGGAATTGTTTATATTCCAGGACTATCAGAAAGTGAGCAATTCTTTGAAGCCAAAACCTGGAGGTCCTTTTGTAATTGGCTTGACCTTGGAGCGCACAATTCCTAATGAGTTAAATTTATCGCATTTGTCGACGAGAAAAGCACGATAAAAATGTCTGTCATAAGCGAGTACGCAATTCGGACGATGGCGAGACCGGTATATGAGGTTCGATCTTGACGACATTGTAAGAAGAATTGACGAAAAGGATGTATTCGTCATAGTTAAGGTCCGTGAATTTTCTTATTTAACATTTTATAGCTCATTCTGAAACACCCAATTTGAAAGATTGAGGCACACATGTGCTGCCTCATCTGCTTAGAGAAGCCGGAACCACCTTCTTGTGCTATCTTGTGTTGTCAAATGACTCGTTCTCGAAGCTCCTTTCTGAGTTCAAAGCACCTTCCAGAACAGACCAATCTAATTTATGAACCAAAGCCTATTTAAGACTTTTCAAATAACCCAGGTAACTTATTTTCAAGAATCCTGTCCACTACAGTAGACATAGTGATTATTAACTCCACTGAAATGTTCGTCGTTAATACTATGAAAAATCCTAATTATATACATTGTTATAAGTAATAACTGTAATTTACTGAGGATATCCCAACACTGCTCTGGGCAGCTCAAGCAGAGAGACATGGTATTATTTCAGTTGGGTATACTAAGCCGAATCTGGATTAAAAAAAAAAAAAAAAAAAAAAAAAAAAAAAAAAAAAAAAAAAAAAAAAAAAACAGAAAACCCAACTATTATTATGTGCTTTAAGAAAAAAAAATGATTTCACATCCAACTGATTATACTCTCGGGTAATTGATAAATTACTCTTGATCCTAGAGTACCTAATTCGACGGCCTATCAACGTATCGTAGACCTGATGAAATTTGTTCATCACTTGGACCACTACCAAGAGAAATCTAGAGAACACAAATTTTGTTCATGTTTGGGTTTAAACCGGTCTTTCTGATTGGGATTCCTGATTGGCAGAAACATGTCAGTTTTGGAAAAGATGTCTCTTGCTAATTATACGTTTGGGGCTCTGTTAAAACGTATACATTTCTCCAGTGCCCGGAGAATAAATAGTTTCATTTGCTACAAGGCCATAACCTCGGGCTTAACAAACCTGAAAATCTTTTAAGTTCCATATGCTATCCACTCTACGGCTTCTTCGTTGTACAAGGCATGATTGTCAATTATGGCAGGCACTGTCACCCTGGCCTTGCATCATGTTATAACACGCAGTACTTTCATGGAGACCATCAGATCAATCTGGGTGAAAAAAACAAGAAAAGTTTTATTGATCAATCAACGCATTTGGAAACCTGATATTCAGGAATGACCCGGTATGAGTCGCAGTGAAGCCTTGCAATGCTAAGTTACTTAGTCTCCTTAGGGTATATCATAGATACACTTGAGAAAAGATAATCAACTACACAAACCAAGTGCAAATGATGAAATGATGAGATACTTTTTCAAAAAAAGAATTATACGACGCAAGACTTAAAATAGTGGTCAATCACAATTCTTCAAACATTGATAGTATTTCGAAGAGAGAAACTACTGTGAAAACTTATCAAAGAGGCATTCTAGCCAGGCGCTTTTTAGTCGATTTTATCACCCGCTAAACAGAAAAGCGGCGAGTTTACTAAGTTTCCATCTCAGTTCTTGACGACTCTTGTATCAAAAGGTTACTGAAGCATTTGACCACAGTTATCGCGGTATTACATACTAGCTTGGATACAATCGAAAATCTGTTTTCTTGTTTGTTGGCAAAAAAACACAATAAAAGATTGATCGAATTGCATCATGCTTACTCGAGTTCTGGTTTCGGCACGTACAGGGGGCTTGAAAACGCAAAGAACTGGATTCGAAAGGCACAGAGGTTCAGATTTACATTACACTTTCACTCTTTTCCACAGCCAAACCAACTTCGACAATCACAACCTAGTAGGATAGCAGTCTAGAATAACGATAGAAGAAAACCACACTCAGGAAGAGACTTTTCACCGAGCGCATATATCTACAATTGCTCAGGTTTCGCCAATCTCTAAAACTGAAAAAATAAGAAAAATAAATATTGGGATGCAGTGACGCTAGTATTGTGGGTTCTGATTTAAAATGAGTATTTCATTGTAACGAGAAAATTATACTCACAGTAAATTTGCATATTATCTGGGTATAATATTGTTTGGAGGAAAAGAATAATTGCATGTCGTTTTGCTGAATTTTTCTTCGACTAAATTCTAAATTTCTTCACCTCTTCGAGCTGTCATGGACTATCTTTATATCTTAGTCACCGGCAAAATTGTTTTTGAGAGAAAATGATTCGTGATGCTCGGAAACTGTGCCACTGATGAAAGAAACATAAGGGCAGACTTCATATCCATGAGTCTACCTATTGTACTTACACCACAAACAAAGCACTGTCATAGTTATTCCCAGGTTGTCCTAGTTCATACTATGACCGACCTGCATGGAACCCTCGCGGATATCCTGGAGACTGTTCCACAGTCTATGCAGGATTCGCACTAAGAGAGGTTGAAGTATTTAGAATCTAGTCCCAGAGAATATGGTAAGGACTAAGCTTATTTAGAGCACCGTTCGTCCAGAACAAATACACGTTACTCTTATCAATCCGTTTCACGTCTCAAGACCAACCCCGCAACCCCTTTCCGGCTTAAGTCCGAACCACGGATTAAGACCGACGTACCTAAAGGACAGCCAGGCTTCTGAAGAAGACCTCGAGCAGTTCTAGAGATACGATCTGACGATCCAAGATAATTCGATATAACGATAGATACACCCATTGTCGTTAGGAGCATGAATCCGAAATAGTGTAGGGGCTATCACATGACGCTCTCACCGTCAAGACCGGGGTTCGATTCCCCGTTTTGGAGTTTTCTTTTTGCTCTCACCAAGAAGAGATGGTGCATTGCACGCTGAAAAAAAGTTTTTTTTTGCATCTTTGCGATGGGTCCAAAATATGTCGCTTATGTGAAGGGAACTAAACTAGCTCGCAGCGCGGCGCGAAAAACCGGCGCACGTGACCTACCATTTCCGAAAAGACGCGCTCAAAAGTTAAGATAAAGCCCGATACTCTGGTCCCATCAGTACACTGTCTTGAAAAGGTTGGCTTTTAGGTCTCTTCATTTAGCCTCAAACCTAGGAATAATTATTCTTCTGTAATGCTCGACTTGGAGGAATGGGCAGGCTTACAAGTCGGCATTAACTCGGACGAAGACGTAAGTGATGATAGCTTCACGTGGTTAAGTTACGATTCCGAATTAGAATCTGATATGGGTGATAATTCTATGTCCGCTGACAATTTTGACTCTGCTGGTAACTCTGATCTTGATGAAGACACGCAGTCTGTGGGCCTTATTGGACAGCTGGATTATTCATTTTATGATGGCCTAGATCAACGTGGTTAAAAAGCTTTTGATAGAAAGAAATCGTTAAGTCCAGAAGTAAAAGTCTTCTTTCTCCAGATGAATACAAGTATTATTGTTCGGCCTTGAACGAACTTCCTGACTCTCCTCTAGATATTCCCGATTTTGACAGTAAGCAAAAGAGCGTTGCTTTTCATAGCAAAAGAAACAAGATCAACAAGTTTTACAGACTCGACAAAGGTTTGTCATACTTCGTTGGTTCTTCCGGAACCCGGAAGAGGGTTGCGTCTCACGGTAACGCCTTCGAGTTGCTTGCCCAATAACACCGGCCCAAATACACACATCACACAAAATTGAAGATGAATCCTCGTTAAACGCGACCACTATAGCAACTTCTGCCACTTATATCCCATGAAGAACAAATGCTCCGGCGCTGTAACCGAGTTTCTCTATGCATTCAAACTCTAATTTTGGGAGTCCTCGTGTTATGTAGCACGATGGAGATCACATCTTCAAATGTGCAATTGCGATGCTACTTCGTTTGCGTGAAATTGACCTTACCATCGGACGAGCCAGGTGTAGTGTTGTTGAAAACTCTGCAAATGAGTTTATTGAGAAGGTCCAGCTCAAAGTGGCCGCGTGGGTCCTTGAATCTGGGTCTAGTTGCTGGGATGAGTCAATAGAGGAATTCGAAAAGTCCATCAACAGTGAGCCGTATCCGAAGCTTCCAAGCTTCAATGCGTGCGAAATAGTGTTTAGGACGGAGAGAGAAAAGGCCATGAGAGAGATTTCTGCAAGGAGCACGACTAAGAAATTCAAACTAGATGTGTCTTCAGTCCTGATAGACTCACGAGCGAGAAGCCCTTTGAACGAGGTTTCGCCCGGGTCGTTGCCAGATTGTGTTGCGCAACTTTTGGCATCTTTGCCGCAAGAGACGTCTCATGATATAGAACCGTCTGCCCTGATAGAAATGATTATTAAAAGAGAACAGGGGTTTGCTGAAAGGAAAAAGCAAATCATAAATCATCAGCGCTTGGCCCGAAGTAAGAACGCAAGAAGCGTGTAAGATCAATTACACGACCTACGAAATATTCATGAATGGGTGAGTTCTGCGCAGTCAAAGCCAAACATCCCAGGGAAGTTCATCCTGCTCCTGATCGATGAACAATACTTGGATGCCTTGATGAATGTGATACGTGATAAGTGAGTGGTACTTTACACGATACTTTTGGATGAGGGGGTATAAATAGAGGCCGGCTGGCTCGATATCCCAAGTCTATGATGCAAGAGTCGAAAAAAGAAATAAACAAGCTTTTACAGTAGGGCTTTTCTTTTGGTTTCAGTTCTATTGCTTTGGCTTGAGGACTTACTTTATATAATTATTACCCAAAACTTTGTTGACCAGCTCCCAAGTACAAATTTGAAGACAAGAAAAGTTCTTCAATGCTTGATGTATTTGATTTGAGGACTGAAATCATAACGTAATTGTGCAAAACTTTTATTTAGAGCCGAGGTACTTACCTAGTTGCAGTCTCCGCCCGGATCATCTCTCGCCCTTGGTTTTGTGTCCGATTCATTTTCTGCCATAACGGCAAAAACATTACTTAGAAACCGGACTTGTTGTTGATCATGAAGGCCCGCTTAATGTGTGTACTCTGGCTTTCAAAAAAACTCTTTTTGGGTTGGCTAAAAGAACTATTTGGACGAGTCCGGATTTGAACCGGAGACCTTTCCCATGCTAAGGGAACGCGCTACCAACTGCGCCACACGCCCTGATCTTATTTTGTAAAATGTGTGGTTTAATATAACAAATGGTGTCAAGATGAGAAATTTTCTCGCTCCCATATCAACAAATCAATTAATGGAGAAAAGAATGAAAGTACTAGATTACAGAGGACACTCAAGCTTGAAAAAACTAGAGTATTCTTTCCGGGCTTCTGAACCACAATTAAAAGTTTTTCCCCCATAGATCTTTATTCTCCTAAACTGTAAGAAAAATCATGTGTTATCTTGAAATTCGAGACAGTCATCAAATAGAGTCTGTTCTTTGAAGCTCGGTGCATACAATATCTTGCGGGAAAAGTTGAGCGAGGAGCGTGCAATCGGAAGTGTGTTGTTAGGTTTGCTACTTTTATATATAGTTTTTGCTGATTTCCGGGGGGCATCCTTCAATACACTTAAAATCAAACAAAATAAAAAAAATTTGAGTTTGTCATACTGTGAAGGTTGGAAGCTGGATAAAACAGAAATTGCATATGTGATAGACTTGAGCAAAGGTATTCTTATTAAGTCAGCCTGGCTCAGAACTAAGCCTGGTCTATTGTGACTTCCATCCTGCCAGACAAGAAGCTGTTCACAAGCCTAGATAATTTGACTTTAAGTAAAAGTTGCCCAAAGCTCAAGATATGTACTAAATTCAGAATCAGAGGCTTCTTTTTCTTTTTTTTTTTTTCAAAGAAACTATGCATTACAGGAAGCCGTTTTTTTCTCGTTGATATATCATAATAACATGACTAAGATTACTGACCACATACTGTGTAGAACGTATTCAAATTTCTGAGGAACAGCGAACGTAGAATAGAGAGACAGACAATAACAGCTCAGTTTAATTTGCTGGAGACTTCTATATTTATATTGCTAGAAAACGTTTTACTTCATCATTCTCGAACTCTGACAAATTTGACTGCGAGTTCCTACATGAAATGCTTGACTCTGGGGCATAGTTCATGAAAGCTACTAAGAGATCACCAAAGTTGTGTTATCTGAGCCCAAGACACAGTAAGGCTATCTAAACATCCAAAAAGTTCAGCTGTGACAATAGCCTGAGGTCCATCCAGAGACATGAAGTTAATTTGTATTGCTCAAGGAACAAAACTGTGTAGTGCTTACTGCAGACAATAGGAAAATACTATTTAGACCTGCTAAGCCGGCCATAATTCCTTATAGGTAACCCCATTGACCTTTATAGGAAATCAACCAAACTTAGGAGATGTATCAGGGAGGGGAGTAAACAAGGACTTGAAAGTCCTCTTTATTTATTCAGCCGATTGAAAGCATCAATTCCAGCCTACTTGTAGGTAAATAGTGTGCCTTCATTCATTGAATTTCAAGCAGGCATGACATTTACAGCTTTTAAATTTGATTTTATATCTTTTAAGTTATGTTCACTTAAATATTATCATAGACTTTCAGTAAATGGTCTGGATTGTTCCCTTTCGGCCCGGCAAGGCCAAAAAACATTCTTCTAGACTGCCCCTAAAAGATTTTGTGCAATGAATTTCATGCAAATGAACCTTGATCTTGGAATTCTTCGAGCAAATCGTTTAGGATATATCTCACTGCACCAACAGCTGGGAGCAAACGTCCATCCTTTTCTTTTCTTTCCAAAACTGAGCAAAAATCACAATGTAAGACCATGGATGGTTTCGTTCCTTGGCACTACTCGTTGCCCTGATTGACCAGCTCTTGATCTTAGTTGACCGTCTTAAATGACCATTTTAGTTGACCGTCTTAGCTGACCGTCTTTCTTGGCCGTCCCACCTCACCTACACTCGAATGCTACCAAACGCTTTAAATACTCAATGCACTGCGTCCACTCCGCTCTTTTTCTACACACTGTTTCTAAATCAGAAGCTTCTCTGTTTTCTTCTCCACCTCGTCCACACTTGACCCCGTCTGAGCAGCTTTGAGTGCTTCCGAAGCCTGTTTGTCGATTTCATACGACTCCTGGCCAGGCGTGTATGTGATTTTTGTGTCTTCGCCCACGTCCTCGACCTTGATTGTCTCTTCTGGAGCGAACTTCAGCAACATCCAGTTCTCGACCTCAGTCTGGCCGTTTTTCTCCGCCTCGAAGAGCGCATCGTGGCTCAGCGAATTTTTGGTGTAGACATCCGCGCCGTGCTTCTCCACAAGAAGTTTCACAATGTCTAAATGGCCGTTATACGCGGCCCAGTGTAGAGGAGTATTGCCTAGATCGTTTTTGGCATTAGCCAAAGCCTCGGCCTCGGCCTTGCTGACCAAAGAAAGAAGATATTCCACCACCTCCAAGTGCCCGTTGGCCGCAGCCATGTGCACGGGCGTGCTCAAGGTGGTATTGTCCTTGATGGTGGGGAGAAGACTACCAGGTATTATGCTAGTGAAGATCTCTTTGAGATACTCGAGGTCACCCTCTCTTGCGTCATAGATGATGGCATCCTGTTCTTCCTGCGTGAGGGATGTGACTGTCATGGTGATAAGTTTTGAGGAAAGACTGAAACAAGAAGCGAGCCCAAATTATTTGATGTTTTGCGGGTTTGTCGCCGTCCAAAACTGAGATTGTATAATGTGAATCTCAATCTGCGGTCTTGAAATGAGATGAGTGATGCGACCGGAGATGAGATCGAAGAGCATTGTGGCGCACGTGAATTACACGTGACTAAGTTGCACGTGACTCGTCATCAAGAGGCGTGCTTGAGACCCATTTCTCCAGCTTTAGTCAGCAACACATTTCGGCAAGGTCCTCAACTTTGCCCAATTCTGATGTCTGATACCAAACCAGGCGGAAATGAAGTTCGCAAGAACCCGTTTGCCCCGCGCAAATCCACCACTGTCAAGCGAGGCAAGGACGAGGTATATCCGCACCGAAAGGGCCTCAACAGACCTGAGTTTGTAGGTGAAACACCACTTGATCTATTGTTTCAGGAGCTAGAATCTGCTCTAGAAGGATCCTTGGAGTCTATTACCGTGGAGAATTTGGCGCCGAAGCTCTTTGGCACTGAAAAGAGGGACCACTTGCCCTCTACAGACCTCCGCTATAGAGTCGTAGAGAGGCTTCTAGCGTACCTCATTCAGGTCCAAGAACATGCCATAGAAGCGCTGAAAAAGGCACCTCAGAAAGATCTCATTGTCATTTCGCTACATGACATCAAAACATTTGGTAAACTCGTTAACCTCATCATCTTGCTCGGGATATACCCTGCTACATCTGCATTTGGCATAGGGGTTCCAATCGAGAAGCGGAGACTCAACACCTTCGCGAAATCGCTGTACAAGGCCTTGAAAATACAGCCTCTAGAGATACCCAAAGGCTCTGGGCAAAAGTACTCGGCTCACTATGCTCTTCTCCGGCTCATATATGAGAGGCTAGAGCACGTGTTCTCTACAGACTCGGACGCCAGAAATCTCCTATTGAAAGGTTCAGGATACTCTGATTTTCTTGTCGTGGCCATTGCGCTAACGACTGTGCCACATTTCGACGAATCTTCTCGCGAGAATATGAGACGAAAGTATGATGATTTGACCCAGATTGCGACGACCTATGAGCTTTATCAAGACTACTCACTTCTTCTTGCCACGCCTTCTCCCGCATATTTCAAGGCTTATGTGATGGAAAAACTTCAGCTTTTGCCGGCATGCGCGCCAAAGGGCGACGGAGTACTTACATTGATTGAATTTGTTTTGGGGCTCAGGGACTCAGAAGATATCAATGTGGAAAAACTAGACCATGTGGCCAGCGTGCTTCTTTCAAAGCCCAAAACACTTTCCTCAATCACTTATTTCACATCGATTGGAAATCAGTGCTATGAGATTCTCGTCAATATCAACCAGCCCACCATTGCTATGTGCGTGTGCCACTTTATTGAGAAGCTCTGGATGAAGAACACCCATGTGGTGTCAGATTTTTTCTTGAGACGGATCTGGGACAACTTCGACCCGCTGGCAAATAGCGAAAAATTCGGAAAAGTCGAAACAGTCGGGAAAACAGTCGGGAAAGCCGAAAAAGTCGTTCTTGTGAGTGAGCGAGACCTCAACAATAACGTCAATGTGCTCCTCTCGCTCTCCAATAGGGGTCTTCCAAGCGACTTGCTTTTGGCCCTTTTCGGCCCTCTTCTAGTCTCGTTCTGGTCATACTACTGTTTCTTGCGCCAGAACGAGAAACCTGCAGAAATCGCCCAAAATGTCCTCGTGAGCTTCTTCACACAGCTTAGTGTAGATGAGCCCAGTGCACATGCGCAACTCTCCCGAATGTGCGAGGCTCTAGTGGCCGAACAAGAATGGAAGTTTCGCATAGGCGCCAACGGGCTCGTGGAGATATTTTCAAGCGACTCAAGTACTGTCCAACGCACAGATCCGGAGCAGAAGGTGCTCCAGTTTATGACCTTGTTGGATCAGAATTGTGCATCGTTTCTTGCACTCGCCGAGCAACTTGACGACGTGCTTATCAAGGACGTGTTTGTGACCTTGCTTTCCAAATGGGTAGGAGGACTACCTACCGCTGACGCGTCTCTCGACGAAAACCCGTTTCTCAAGCTCGTGGACTTGCGCCTTTTGGAGAGCATCGGCAACAAGTTCAAGGACCGCTTGGCTCAGACCCCTTACGATATCTTGGTGCTTGTAGACCGAGTCTTGGGCCGTCGGAAAGAGACCCAGTCTGCAAAACTCACGGAGATTCTGGACCAAGAAGCGGATTCTGACGACGAGGACGAAGACTCGGGTGGCTCTTCAGAAGAAACCCTCACGGTTGTTCTAGAGCTTCTCTCGGCCATCATTTCCGAAACACAGCCCGCTGAACTCAACGAGGAATGTAGAAAGCTGCTAATGTCGATAAAAAATAAGCTCCTGCTGGACTACCCAGAACTCAAGACAGGCCAGGCTCTTGAGGCTCGCATTAGTATGCTTTTGGACAAGGACGAGAAAGCCCCAGATACGGTTTTGGAGCTTGAAAAAAGAATTTTTGCACGTGCCATTGCCAATCTCAACGACCCACTTGTCCCGATCCGTGCTCACGGCCTCTATCTTTTACGCCAGCTCGTGGAGCAAGGAAGCCTGGTGGTTTCCGTCGATTTTGCCGTCAGCCTCCATCTCATACAGCTTAAGGACTCTGACCCGTTTGTATACCTCAATGCTATAAAAGGCTTGGACAGTTTGCTTGGGCTAGATGCCGGCCAAGTCTTGCCTGCTCTTACATCCATATACAGTGATTCAGGTGAAGAGAGCGACGAACATGAGGCAGTTCTTGAAGGTTCAAAGGAAATTGACCAGACTCTTCATTCAAAAAACACAACGACGATATCTGAAGCGGATCTAGATGAAAGACTCAGGGTGGGCGAGGTCCTTCTAAGGTATATCCAGGCCCAAGACGAGGCATTTTCTGGAGCCTTGGCACTGCTTGTTTGTAAGCTGGCTTTAGGCTTGATTAGGAGACCTGAAAAGGGCGAAGAAAAGATCGACGATCGTTTGCGGATGTCGGCAATGTCCATTTTGGGCACGTGTTTCAATACAAATGTGTTGGGCATTGTGCAATATATCGGAGACGCCGTCGATTGCGCCATTGGAGTGCTACAGCTCGAAACTGGAAAAGACCAGGCGATAATGAGAAGATCAGCTATAGTGCTCCTTCATGATTTGGTGACCGGAACCTCGAAATCAGATTCAGTGCCATTCCCAATAGACTATATGAGGAGAGTTCTTACAATATTGAAATACGTGCAAAGTCACGATCTGGACTTGTTGGTGAGGGAACAAGCGATTTCTGTATTGGACTATATTGACGAATTGGTCAAGGCAGCAGTTGCGTGAACCAGGCAGGTATAGTGTATTATTGTTTGTTACTTTGCACAACTTGCTGGCGAAGTGAGGCCAGGAAGTGGATCCAGGTGGTTAACTCGCCTCTACAGAACCTGTATCATAAAGTTCAGATTACTTTTATATTATAATTTGCGCTGGTTTTGTGGCCCAGACAATAGATTACATAACTTCGTTTAGTCAACCTCCTCCATGGCAGACTCGACAACTGGCTCGTCGGCGGTGTCAGCAGCGACCTCGGCCTCAGCCTCCTCCTCTTCCTCGATGTTCAAACCCAAAGAGATCAATCTGTTAATTCTACCAGCGAAAGAAGATGGCTCCTCCAAGGTGAAACCAGAAGTAAGCAAAGCGGTCTCGTACAACAAGGTGGTCAAGTCCTTGACGGTCTTGTCCTCGGCACCATCGGCGTCAACCTTCTTTCTCAACTCCTTGATGATAGAAGACTTAGGAGAAATCTCGAAGGTCTTCTTCGAAGACATGTACGAGGACATCGTGGTGTCTCTCAAGGCTTGCGCCTTCATGATTCTCTCCATGTTAGCGGACCAGCCGAATTGACCAGTTCTGATGGCGGCAGGAGCGTCAACCAACTTGTGGGAAACAACAACCTTCTCGACTTGGTCACCCAAAATCTCCTTCAAGGCCTTGGTCAAAGGCTCGAACTCAGCAACCTCCTTCTCTCTTTGGGTCTTCTCCTCCTCGGTCTCCTCCAACTCGAAGTCCTTAGTGATGTCAACCAACTTCTTGTCCTCGAACTCCTTCAATTGAGTCATAGCGTACTCGTCAATTGGCTCAACCAAGAACAACACCTCGAACTTCTTGGCCTTCAAGGCGTCCAAGAATGGAGAGTTCTCGACGGCCTTAATAGACTCACCAGTGATGTAGTAGATGTTCTTCTGGTGCTCTGGCATTCTGGTGACGTAGTCAGACAAGGAAGTGTACTCCTCGGTAGACTTGGTGGAGTAGTATCTCAACAACTTGGCCAAGGCGTTTCTGTTTTGTTGGTCCTCGTGGATACCCAACTTGATGTTCTTGGAGAAAGCGGTGTAGAACTTCTCGAATTGCTCGGAGTCCTCAGCAATCTCGTTAAAGGTCTCAATCAACTTCTTGACGATGTTCTTTCTGATGACCTTCATGATCTTGTTTTGTTGCAACATCTCTCTGGACAAGTTCAATGGCAAGTCCTCGGAGTCCACAACACCCTTGACGAAGGACAACCACTCTGGGATCAACTCCTCAGCCTCGTCGGTGATGAAAACACGACGGACGTACAACTTGATGTTGTTCTTCTTCTTCTTCGACTCGAAAGCGTCGAAAGGAGCTCTCTTTGGCACGAACAAAATGGCCTTGAACTCCAATTGACCCTCAACAGAGAAGTGCTTGACGGCCAATGGGTCCTCCCAGTCGTTGGAGAAAGACTTGTAGAAAGCATTGTATTCCTCCTGAGTGACATCGGAAGGAGCTCTGGTCCACAAAGGCTTAGTCTTGTTCAACTCCTCGATCTCGGTGACGTTCTCCTTGACCTTCTTGGTCTCCTCGTCCTTCTTCTCGCCTTCATCCTCAACCTCCTCCAACTTAGGCTTCTTGTCGTCACCCTCCTCGGCGGTCTCTTCCTTTTCGGCAGGCACGTCCTTCTCAACCTCCTTGGTAACAACCAACTCGATTGGGTAAGACACGAACTCGGAGTGTCTCTTGACAACCTCCTTGATTCTCTTCTCCTCCAAGTACTCCAACTGGTCCTCCTTCAAGAACAATCTGAGAACAGTACCACGGGTGATTCTCTCGTTGGATTCGTCCAAAGTGACGGTAAACTTACCGCCGGCGTTCGACTCCCAAATGTATTGCTCGTCGTCGTTGTGCTTAGAGATAACCTGCACGTGGTCAGCAACAAGGAAAAGCGAGTAGAATCCGACACCGAACTGACCAATCATGGAGACATCGGCACCGGCAGACAAAGCCTCCATGAACGCCTTAGTTCCGGACTTGGCAATCGTACCCAAGTTGTTGATCAAGTCAGCCTTGGTCATACCGATACCGGAATCTCTGATTTCCAAAACCTTACCTTCTGGCTTTGGCGTGAGTCTGATAAACAATTTAGGCTCGCTCTCCAATTTGGAAGGGTCGGCCAATGCCTCGTATCTGATTTTGTCCAAGGCATCAGAGGCGTTGGAGATCAACTCTCTGAGGAAAATTTCCTTGTTGGAGTAAACCGTGTTGATGATCAAAGACATCAACTGAGAGATCTCAGCAGTAAATTCGTGTGTTTCAACCTTTTCAGCCATTTTCGTGTGATGTTTGAGAAAATTGGGTAACTGAATTAGCGTGGAAATTTACCCGCGTTATATACGTAGCGCCCTGGCACACAAGCGCACATGGAGAAGTTTCCATGGAATTCTTTGGGCCGCGCACGACCGCGCCTGGGTGGTGGAAGCAAATGGAAAAATTGTGGGTGGGGCCAAAGAGAGGTGGCAGGATGTTGGGTAGAGATGTATGTTATTTTTTTGTTTTTCAGATTTAGGAGATGTTTGGTGTTGAGTGCATTTGAAAATGTCAGTGAAAATTTTGAATAGAGGGTGAGTTAGTGTTTGATAATGGGGTACCTGTAGGATCTCTTTCCATATTATTGGCTTGAACACGTAGATCTGAGAGGCGATTGTAAGCTCTCAGAATGGATTATAATGGGTGCAAAATATTGTTGCGAATAGCGACAAGATGATGAAAATATGACGACAAGATGACGACAAGATGACAAGATGACGACAAGATGACAAGATTACGAAACGATGACTCAATTCATCGTTATTTGTTTCGTCCTTCTTTGGGCCGTTTTCATTTCATCTTTGTATTATTCTCTCGTCAGTAGTTTTTTTTATCGTTATTCTTTTTTTTATTTGTTTTTTTTTTTATTTGTTTTGTAGGGCGTTAATATAAAGGGCGTTTGTTTGAGTGCATCCTTCACTCGATCCTTGGCTAACAGAAAACTATACTTGGTTAGATTTACTTAATTTCCCGTTTTTCTTTCGTTTTCCTTTCGTTATTCTATTGTTATTGCTCCAAGATCTAGCTATCGAACAACACAATTGTATATTGTAATCTGTAATGATGCGTTCGTATTGACGTATTCTTCAAGTATCTATGTCTACACCCTCTGGAGCAAAAGAACGCATTGCAAAAGAGTGGCAGTTTTTTTGATGCCCTTTGGAACAAATATATTAATCAAAGCTCGTTCGACTAGGTTTAACTTTAGGGGTGTCAAGGCGAACTTTGTGTTCTGAAGTCTATGGAAGCCAAAGCCTGTGAGGCAAACCCTTCTTAAGTTCTTTCTTTCTTTCTTTTCATAATGCTTCAACTCTACACCAAAAAAAACCGCTTGGTGCTTGACATGGCTCCACAAAAAATAAGATAAACTGTGATTCTTTCCTGATGGAAACGCAATGAAAGCGCAACACTGGTGCACAAAATAGGATAATCCAAATGAAATAGACATTCAAAGAAGCGCGATGAAGAAAATTTGTGAGGTCTAAACTTGCCAACTGTAAAACCAGGAATAAAGCAGCTTTGAAAAATTCAATGTGGCCTTTCCCCCGCAGATGTGACGTGCTCTTTTCACGCCCAATACCATAGAGAAGCTCATCCATCTAATCTTTGGACTTGATGCGTAGTCAAATATCAATCTCATTCGCTCAACGACAAGAGAAGGAAAGAAGAAAAGAAACCGAAAAAGTTCCACTGGAGTAATGTACTGGCTCGATCGAGAACTCTCAGGGTTGTTGCTTTTGAATTTTCTGTTGTATGAAATATGAAGCGGGACCCCGATTTAAATTGGGATTTAAGCATTGTTGGTTTGGAACGCATGTTTTCTTTTGGGTCTGAGGAAATGTGCGTTGGTAAACCACAGTTAAAACTCCTGATGAACAATGTTTTGATTTTTCTGATGCATGGCTAGCTATTTTCTTTCCAAACTAGCGAAGACATTTGATACCTAGAAACTTGACTTTCGGGTGTGTTAGTTGGGTAGATTGTGACTGTCAAATTTGTGATGGGTTTCAGTCTCATGCATCCAAACCTTTGTTATAGTTGATTCTCAAGACAGAAAGATGATTCTGCCCCTGCTAGGCTTAATTGATGTCAAATACTGATTCGACTTTTTCTCGTGAAATGGCCTAATCTTTTGCAGACCGATTATCCGAAAAGCCTCACTTCCAGGGGTGAACTTTCGAAAGGAAGCATTTTTGGGCTGTTCTTGTGAACATGTCGATTGTGTGAGAGATGGGAATGAATTACTTCAACAGCGAAGCTAACATACACTTTGACTTGGGTACACGCGGGAGGAAATTGTTGAAAGTGTAATGAACGAGGAGGCTGATTAGTCACTTTATAAACCTGCGAGCAAAACTGCGTTAATGGAGGCTACTTTTCATGTAAGCCCTGTCTTTTTATTCTCAATTTCAGTCGTGCAGTAAACAAACATAGTAGGATATTAAGAAGTTTTTTACATGATAATATTGAACCCTTTTGGAGTCTAATACCCTTCACATGTCTCGTAGTTCAATGGCAATACTAAAAGTCAGTGCTTTCTTAGAACCCAAATCAGACTCATCAGGAGACATAAAGACACCTCTTTGGACCTCGCTAGACCTTCCATCTTATCAATCGTACGGTCACGTCTCTCTCGACCATACATGATCTGGTTTCTCATCATCCGCTTAGCTCGACACTTCCAAAACAGTCTTGCCTCATCTATTTCAATAGGATCAAGCCCCCTTGATCTATGCGCCTCCTGCCTGGAATATATTCTTGTAAAACTTATGCGATCTGACAGACTCAGCGCCAAACCGCTTACAATAATCCCGGCTTGCTTCCAAGGCACACGAGACGGTCGACAGAGACGACTCGTTCTCGTGGACTTGCCAAAACTTTGTCCTTTTGAGAGCCCTGAGCACGCCTGCCACGTATACCCGCTCGACAGTCAAGTCAGTGGCAGATAACTCCACGCTCATGAGATCGCTTTCAAGGTCCCAAAACTCGATTCCATTGGGAATCACCACGCTCTCATTTTCACAAACATTGCTCTTGGAGTCGGGAACAACGTCCTTGATACCGAGATCAAACGACGACGAGACCTGGCTCAAAGTCCATTTGCGGCCCACTCGGGCAACCACCACGAGACTCGGCCGGTAGAAATGGTGTCCACACCCACACTCTTGTAGATGAGACCGACCAATACCCACAAATATTTCTTTATCTTCAAGCTTCTTGATGCTTTTAAGAGGAGTACCACCACGAAGAGGACTGATGGTCTTGACTTCCTCTGCCTCTTCTATGGTGCATATGCCGTTTTCGGTCCACAACTCACATTTGATAATGACGAGTGGATCAAGCAGAGTGAACACATAGACGTGCTCATGGTGGCTTGACGTCTCGCCTAGAAAAGGAATCCAGTTTTTCTCTACGAGCTGGTCCTCGGCGCCCTTGATACTGATTTGCTTTGTCCTACTAAACCATTCGTGGATCGACAGACCCGCGTCTGCGCCCTCCATCTGTTTACCTTTCTGCACCTGGAAGGGAAAACTCATGAATATAGACCGGAAGCCCTGGATCTCGGTCCGGCCTGCCTTTAGAACCTCCTTTTTGTGAAAGGCATTGAACATGATGATCGGCTCCTCATGCCCGTTCGCGTTTTTTACAAGCGTGACCCGCGGGTCCTCGGCACCCCAGTACTTCTCGCCCGTTTCTAACAAAAAAGGGATCGGAAGTAGGCGTGGGAACCGGTACAGGTGGTAATGGTGGCCATTGGCAGTAAATCCTGGCGAGCCTTCCACGTCGTTGCTGGGAAACACTATCCTTACGTCCTCGATCTCGTGCCAATGCTCGTCGAATATCTGAGCTAGCGCAAGACTGATTTTCGGTTGTTTCTTGTCGGCTTCCTCTGACATGACGAGGCGAGAAACAACAAAATGTACATTGTAGTCCTTGAGCCACACCAGGGACCCGGAAAAGCGGAACCAATGACTCTTGATCTTGTCATGCTTCAAGTACTGTCTGAGCACAGGCTCGAGGTGCTTATTGTATGTGTCGCCGTACGTTTCAGACTCTTCTGCGTAGATCTCAAACACTTTTTCCAAGTTGAGAGGAATGGCTTCGCTTTGGTCAAAGGCCAACTTCAAGTCATGCTCTTTTCTCGCGCAATCTTGACTTCTGGATGTCTCGTACAAGAAAGAATACAGTGTCTTGAAAGGGCCTGGGCTATACGGCGGCAATTCCAATCGCTCATAGTCGAAAATCTGGAGCGTGTCCCAGTACTTGCTGGCGGTGTTTTCAAGATGGTCTCGAAGAAGATGTTTTGGGAGACGTGCACCCGGCGGAAGGAGGATTTTGCGTAATCTCGACTTGACCACTTGAGTCTTAGCCTCTTTTGAGAAAGCAAGCCAGCCTTTCGACATGCGCATGTCTTCGTTTTTGATGAATATCATTGTGAAAAATGCAACGAGGGCAAGTAATCCCATGATAGCAGAAGCTTTCCGCTTTGCCCCAATGATTTTGAAAGGCATCACACCGGAGATGATAGAGGAAAGGAGATTTATCTGGATCAGCAAGGGGTCCCAAAAGGCAAGTAAGGAATGAGAGCTCTTTTTTTTACTTATACTCTTCTGCTCCTAATGTTTTATTCTCGATTCCCTTTTTAGCCGAATAACAGAACTTTTTCACTCGTAACCCAGGGACAAAGGACAATGTATTGTTCAAATCTTGTCCTAGCAAGTGTGGATCACACACTTTGAGGCTGATGTAACGCACGAATTTTCAAAAGCGGAATTCTAGCCCATTGCTGCAGCAATTGCAAAAACCTTATTCAGAGTTCAGTCTGAAAACTAGGACCAGTGTGTGTCAGTTAGGCAACCGTGGCCTGAAACCTGCTCGCAGTAGGAGATCTGCAATTGTATCAAACCGGTATGTGTCTTTCCCCAGGGCTCAAACTCATATCGCACCGAGTGTTACACGAAAATCTTGGGAGTGTAGCCTCCCACTTGACGGGCGGGAGGTGCGAAATGTTGGGGCATATCCTTAATTAGTAGGGTTGAAAAAAGATTCCTCTACGTGACATACCTGCTGGATAAAGATTAGCATGATACAGTTTTTGCCATGTTATATGTATTATTTTTTGGGCTAAAGGAGATGGCTGCCAAAGGCGTTCGAAATCATCTGATCCGGATTTTTGTTCCCCCATTCTTTCAGAAAACTTGGTGTGTATTGTTAGAACGACACTAGTTAACGTCTTTTGGATCCGGGGATCTAATGATGAGATCTCCATTTATTGAGCATCTCGACGAGTCACTTTTTGGCTCCCACAATCACAGGTTTTTCTTTTTACACCGGCTTCACGGTGCCAAGGCCGATTCATCTTTACAGGTCCTTTTTCAACTCGAAGTTACCGGTCTTTTGATTGATCATGAGGTCAACTTTATCAAATCGGAGAACCCAAAAGAGCTAGGGTCTTTTCACTATTACTTTAAGATCTAATGACCCAGCTGAGTCGCGCGTTTGTCGCGAGATGGAAGTAAGAGGGTGGTCAGGAGTAAAGTGGACTTCGGCCAATTAGTAACACGTGTAAATAGAAAAGACCAGTGTAGCGTTTTAAAAGAGAGCCAAAAAAAAAAAAAAAAAAACAACTGAAACCGACACAGCGGACGAGTCGGGATATCTTTATTTATCAGATCAAATGATCGGGGATTCTCGGGGCCCCAACACGTGACGTCCCCTTGCCAATCGAAGCGAATTTTGTTTTACGAGTTGCGGCTGCGAAATACCAACTTAAAGCTCACATTTTGCATTGTCTTTTTCAACTTTTCCAAGAGCCTTTTAGAGAAAAGTTGAGTAAATTAAGCTTTCCCAAATTGTCTTTTGTGCCAATTGAAGCTTGTGCTCACCATATCTTCTCACTGAAGAACTGTGTCCATTTGCAATTGAGTTATTAGCTTTGATGACTCCCATTCAGGTCTCAGCTCTGCTGTTAGTACCACCGAGATGCTGCTACGTTTCATGAAAATTTCTTTATTTGCAAATCACACCGAGTTTGAAAAGGTTTTTGTTAAGTATGGAGCTTTCGCAAACTCTTGGTCCATGAAAGAATATTGACTTTCCACGGTCTGATGTGATTGGATGTTGGGGAGAAGTGTCTATGCCGAACAAAACGGAAATCATATATGGAACATGCTTCTTTTTTTCTTAAGCCAGCGAAAAAGTTCAGAATGCTGACTCTCAATTTTCTTTTGTTTCGTGTGGTAAAGTTATGAGAAGTCTGGAGCAAACACGAAACGGCTTCTTGGCAAGTGAGTTTGATCAAAGGGTCAACTTTCTACTTGAATACTGGAAATTGTCTGTATTTTTTAGTGTTTGTTATCTACGAAATCAGAGAGCCAATTGCAAACAGAGGACTGAATATTCTGAGAAGGAAACTGCAAAATGTCTTGATCTGAAACACCTCAAAATCGGACTCGTTAGATGTTGTACCTTCAGTAAAGTTGCTGGCTCATCAGGAATGCTAAGTACGTCGAGAATCTCTATCAAACAACCCACAAACTTATATGAAAATCGTTGAAGACACGCAGTCCAAAATTTGGCAAGGATTGCTCCGGGCTTTAGCTGAGACAATGTGATGCACAAAACATTAAAAACTCTAAAAGTTTCATGCTGACTCAAATAACGCTCAGCGAGGCTACACGATGCAACGTAATGCCATTGAAAGCCATTCAAAACCATTCGGTATCTTGAAATGATTTGCAATGTCTTGCAAAGCCGTGTGAAGTTATGACATGCAATGTATAGAGTTGCCAAGTAAAACATTGCCGCGCCGTGTCATCTCAGTTCCTTTGAAAATGGCCATACTATGTCTGCGCCGGGAACTCTGAACCTACAAATCCCAAAGATCGATCTTGCGAATATCCTGGAGCACTTTGAAACTGATCGAGAAAAGTCACAGAAGTCGCTCGCGGTCAGACAATCGAAGAGTTACTCTTTTCTATCGAGAATTCGAAAATTCCAATGCCTTGAATTCCGCAAAGGCCCTAGAAGTCCGAGTTCAAATTTAACATACACTGGCTGTTTACGAGCCTGCGGGAGCAAAAAATCACGAATTTACAATCGAAACACAATCTGCCAGCTATCAGAGTGTGGAAAATTATCAAGAGACTACAATTGGTAAGAGTTTTGAGAAGGCCATTACGTGTGTTATTTTATCTTTATCGCAAAGTGATACACAGCCGTTTGCTGTGTCGTGTATTGACAAAAAGAAAATTGAGCGAAGAGTTGATTCTTGTTCTGTTCTCAGTCAGTCGAGCTGGTCTTTTTCTATGAATTGTTTTGATACTATTCAGGGAAGTTTTGCACGCAATCCCATGAAGTCTCTTTTTGACGAAGACTTTTCACTGCAGTCCGCGAATAGACTTCACAAAATTCTTTTATTTTCTTTGTTTTTTTTTTTTCTATCGTTGAATAAATTTTTCTATCTGCACAAATACTTTTTTGTAAGCGCAAATTAGAGGCATAGAATTTCGTTGGCTAGTGCTGTTTGAGATATTCCACTGTTGAACGAGACATATATTGTCATAAAAGAAACCCGAGTACAGGAGGTCCACTAACAAGCAATCCAAATATCTGAATCTGGTTAGTCAAAATTCCAAGGCAATTGTCAGATATACTAGTCGTCACGTAATTGTATCCTTGACCAGCTAGACTCACAGTTATCGCATTCTCCAGCCTTTAAGAACAAAACTTTTTGCACAATCTCTTTTTTACTTTATTATTCACCATATAGCTGCAACTTTGTCTTTATAGATTCTGTTATTGCCAAAAAAAACAATCTTTTCCTTTTTTTTCTATTGGCCCAATCTCCTAAACTCTTCCAGATCACGGCTCGGCTCAGCCTCATATTTTTTTAGGTCAGAAAAGTCTTCGACTAGCCTCTCGACCAGAAGCGTGATACTGAAATCATGTCTTTCCACGCTTTCTTATCATGATTCTCGCTCACTCGTCTGTTTATGTGAATATCAGGCTCTGTTATACTAGACACGGTACGGTGTTGCACTGTAAAGCTCAGGGATCTTGAAATAAGACCCAAACAAAAGACATCCTACAAAACAAAAACTCTCTGTTTCTACTGAGACTAGTGAAGTGGGTTCTGTGCAAATTTTGTCAAGGTTCTAGCATACAGTTCGCATGCTTGTGCAACTATCCTATTTTGAATAAGTTATACAATAAGAAGACAACACAGTTGAACTTCATGCTCGAAAATGGCTAGTTTATGTTGACTATAATCAAGATTTATATGATTGTCCTTGTTTGTGAATATAAAAGTGATTATTACGGGCTAGATCTACTAAAACTCATAATGAACCAGACTAATGGAGTTTGGAACCTGAGACATCTCTCATTCAAAGTATTACCAGGCTTCCAGAAACATTGATAAATTGGCTGGTTTAAAACCTGGCGTTACTCATAGTTTAGAGATTTTGAATCGATACTACAACACAGTTGCAACAACTACTCAAGTAAGCTTTGTTTTGTCTTCTCGAAATAAATATCTTTAATTCAACGCTTTAAAAGGCTCTTGACCACTCAATAATTTAATTTGCTTTTTCTTTTAATGCTGAAGTGGAAGACAAGCCACGAACAGTTTTTTCACGCGTATTGTCCTTGAATTGTCTAGTCGTCGCTTGCAATAGATCCAAGTATCCAAATAAACTACGGAACAAACCAATTTTTTATTCTGTTTTCTCCAGATGCTTTTCTCCGTAGGCTTTGCAGAAGCTCTCGCTTGCTTCTAAGGCACATTTCATGGGTCCCAGCAAGTCATCAGCTCCGGCCTTTCTTGAGTACTCTGCCTCCTCCAAAGCTTTCATTACCCCTTTCAAATGCACACGTTCGACGGTGATGTCAGAGATAGAAACATCCACACTCATGACATCTTTCTCCTGGTCCCAAAACTCAATTCCGTTTGGGGTCATTACATTGACCCGATCACACACTTTCTCTTCAGGCGTCCAGGGCAAGATTTCCATGCCTAGATCAATGAACGAGGACACAAGCGCGAGTCTCCATGTGTCTTTTTCCCTCACCACAACAACGAGAATGGGCCGGTAGAACTCGATCCCACACCCACATTCTCTCAAATGCGCTCTGGCAAAACCAACAAAGTATTCCGAATCTTCGACATCGTCACGTTTGAAACTCATAAGTGGGGTCCCGCCTTGAAGTGCGCCAGTAGATTCGGCGTCCTTAGAATGCTCCACTGTGCAATCTGCATCGGCCCACAACTCACACTTGACGATTTTCAACGGCTCAAGCAGCGTAGCATACATCACGTGCTCGTGGAAGCCTTTGTCGCCAGCCACAAACGGGACCCAGTCCTTTTCGATTTTTGGCTCCTCCTGTCCTTCGATTCTGAGCTGCTTGGTTCGAGCAAACCACTGACTCTGGGTCTCCTGAGTGTCTGCAGCCTCGATCTGTTTTCCTTTTTGGAGCTGAAAAGGGAAACTCATGAACATCGACCTTTTCCCCTCCACTTCAGGAACACTTTTGTCAATATCGCCTTTCACATGGAACGCATTGAATACAATCACCGGCTCTTCTCTCCCGTTTTTGTTCCGCACTAGCATAATCCGAGGATCCTCTGCTCCCCAATACTTGTGGACTTGCCCTATATCGAATGGAATAGGGAGAATCCGTGGGAACCTGTACAGATAATATTGTTTATCGTTGACCGAAAATCCAGGCGAATCTTCGACAAAACTCGTGGGAAATACTAATCGGACATCCTCAATCTCGTTCCAGTCCTCGTCAAATATCTGGGCAAGCGGCACACTCAAACGAGGATGATCCCGGAGCTCGAGTTCCGAGACTACCAAAAGGGATACCACCAAATGCACTCCGTAGTCTTTGAGCCACACAGAAGACCCCGAAAGCCTGTACCAACTCTTCAGGTGCTTTTCATCCAGCATAAACGGCTTGAGCACCGGCAAAATATGCTTGTTGTAGGTATCGCCGTACGTTTCTGCCTCCTCTTTGAAGATCTCAAGAATGTTCTCGAGGTTCAAAAGAAGCTTTGAGCTCTCGTCAGTGGCGAGCTCGATAGTTCTGCCACGTCCTTCACACTCAGAATTGGAATCGGCCAAAAACAAAGACGTTTCGGTGAGTTTATAGGAGCCCGGCTTATATGGCGGCATCTTCTTGATCTCAGATACTTTGAGCTGGTAAGTGTCCCAATGTTCACTCACAGTGCCACGCAAATGAGTCTTGAGGGTCCATTTCGGGAAAAGAGTCCCTGCTGGAAGCATCACTGTCTGAAACTTGGTTTTGCTTACAGAAGAGTCCGGAATAAGGGAGTAGGGGAGACTGGATGCAAGATCTGTATCCTCATATAGAAACATCACCATCGAAAACGCAGCACATGCTAGGAATACCAGAGCAGCGAGGTACTTACGCCAACTTCCAAAAGTTCCAAAGGTCATGGAAAACACAAATATGTCTAAAGATTTCGAGGCAAATTGGAGAAAAGGGGAGACTGGAGAGGGAATGGAAGTAGGGAGGGTGTAAAGTCAGAAGGTAAAGAAAAATGGAAAAAAGTAGGTAAGAAGATAAAAAGGTCAAAAAAAAGGAAGCGATTTACATTCGGCGCAGATAATAGAGGGTTTGTCGAGTGGGGACAGAAAAAATCGAGTCTTGGTATTATCGTAAAAAAGGGTATAGCAAGCTAGGTGGAAAATGCCGAGAATTTCTGAAGTGTATTGGTGCTTAGCGATTATTTGCTACCACCTTTTCACCCGAGTCTACCACACACTTGATCTCAAAGCGAAGGAGGTGGAGTGGGTGGTGTTGGAAATGAGGGGAAGTTAAGTAATCCTGTTGGAAATGGATGCCAAAGAAGGAAAGTATCGAAAGGTCAAAATCGGTTCGGAGACCACCAAAAGATACATGGGTCTTCAGAAAGAACACATATAAATCCGAGCTCAGCTCACGCTTTAAATTTCTAGTTTCTTCTCTTTCACCAATATTTTCATAATGGCTTTTATCGAGAGGCCACATGAATTTGCTTGGGTCTGTTTTAATGGTTGCGAAATTTTGCAACCGTGTGTGCGACTAGGCCTCGTTTCAGAACTAGAAAGAAGCTTCGCATGCAGGCAACCTTATCCCACAGTGTGATAGGAGGTTAAGGTTTAATGGTTCTGGGCCATATTCCCGCAAAAGACGTAGACTACTGATTATTATGAGGCCCCAGTAATTTTCAGGTGTTTTCTTTTTGATTTTGAGACCTCCCCGGAAACCCTCAAATCCAGGCTGTGGCCTGTTAGCAATCAGGATTGTGTGCGGAAGTGGATCCAGCCCGTGGAGTGGAGAGGCTGAAAAGGGTAGTGTATCTACAGGCGGGGTGGGACAGCGTCCAATTAAGCCGATCAAAATGTGGACATGACTAAAGATTCTGGTGATCTTTCGCTCCCGTTTGAAAGGTGTATATACGAAGAATAAACGCTAGTCTGTTTTCATTCTTCTTTTCTGAGAACGTTTTCAAAGTCATGACGTCATTAGTTTCCATTGCGTAAAAGTTTCTCCGTTAGCTTGCCGAGAAGAGCTCTTGCTCAAGACTTCTTTTTCTTTCACTTTTTTAATGTCAAGCTCGCTCAGTTGGTGTACCATTTAATTCCGATCGTGTTTCTCTGATGGTCTATTCAACGTCTCAAGTATAGATCTCAGACCCCTCGAATTCAGGATTGCTGTGCCCCACCCTTTTAATGATATGCTCTGAGTTCAACTTACTCATCGTGTGGAGCTTTCACTGATCTTACGTGCCACTGCCAAAATTTATGAGAAACTGACGTGGATTGTTTTTGCTGTGGGACTTTTCTTCCCCCAATGATAGCCTCAAGTCTTATGTCGTAGTGGTCAAACAAAGGAGGTCGGCTTAATGAGCACTAGACTTAAACTATTTTTTTTTTTTGTGTAGCTCATGTTGCAGCCAAACTCATTCCTGGAGCTAGAACAAGATCAAAAATAAGGTTTTTGAGTTCTCAACAAAAAATAGAAATCAATTGGAATATCGACAGGCTCGTGTTTGTAGTACTCACGAAAGCCAGTTAGTGATTGAAGAAACCTGTGACAACGGTAACATCAGTCAATTGCACACTTGATACCAAAATTAAACATTTTTCTAGACGTGAAGGAAATTTCGAAAGAATAATTGTTGGAAATAACGAGAGTCATTTCCAAGTCTATGTCGATGTCTTTTGCATGCTGAATCATTAATTCGAAGTAAATCAGGCTGATCACTTTAGCCCCATAGAATGGGCGTAATTAAGGCTTAGAAGTGAAACAAAAAGCGTTTTCTCCACTCACATAGCAGAGGCCCGATACAGCTTAAAGGAGGCAGTTCAGTAGATGTCAGGGTGCATCGACTACAGGGATCAGAGTTAGCCCTTCATTAGGTACTTTACTTTTTTGTAGATCTAATCCAATAAATCCTTTTTACTTGAGATCTAGTTTCTGGTAGGTCAAGACCAATTCCCCCCTTGTCTTTGCCATCAACTGAACTGTCTTGTTAGACGATCAAAGTCCTATCAAACTTGCACCCTCCCGCATGCCTCTTTGTGAGTTATTCAAACACTCTATGCCATTACCTTCCCTCAAATGATGATCTCCTCGGTTTCCATGCCACAATCGATACACCGGCGGCGAACAAAGCGCTCATTGCCATCAATGGCAAGCGGAGCCGACCAGTCGTGCGTGTGCCGGTCGTCCAAGCCCTGGCCATTGCGTAGTTTTCTGGTGTACTCCTCGGCACGCGTCTTCTTTCTCATTTCCTTCATTTTCGCCTGGTACCGTTTCTCTTTTCTGTCCAATCGCGCCAGTTCTCGCCGCTCCCACTCGGCATCTAGGCCCTCGGCAGACCCCCACTTCTTCCAGGCATACTCCTCCACCTGGAGTCGAAGAAACAACTGCATTCGCAGAAAACCGTGAGGGTTCGGTTTCTCGATCCGCCGCAAGAGCCCTGTATCTTTTAGTTCGGGCTCCGTTAGAAGGTAGTCTTCCCGGCACTCTGTCTTGGTCAAGAGCGCGTATTTTTCTGGCTTGTCTCGCATGCACCGGCGACACACGCGCACGTTGAAGTTAGTCTTTAGGTTGGCGTCGATTTCCAAGGACTCACACTCGAAACACCGCGGGGCATGGGCCAAGTCAAGGGGCGGCGCGAGGTCTTTCACGGCAAGGTCCTGCTTCTGTTTTTCCTTCCAATCTTTCAAGCTCTGAGGCTCTTCTTCAGGGCCCTTGAGCCCAAACTTTTCCGTCTCGTCGAGGAACCCTCCACTGCTGTCTTTCATGGTGGAAAAGTCGTACTCGATGTAGTCTTTTTTCTGGATCGACGGCGGGTTGTACTCCGGCTTGAACCGTTTCCGGTCCTGTTCAGTGACAACTGCCACGGGGCCAGTTTGGGCCGAGGCATCACGCAAAGTCTTCAGTTTTTCTTTTTGAATCTGCAATGCCCGCTCTCTGTTTTTCTCGATCCGCTCTTTTTGCTCTCGCGTGAGTTCTAGTCTCGGGAGATCGGGTATTATTCTATATTGTTGAGCTTGTGACGCTTCATTTGACGAGACCTTCGGCTGAGGTGCTGAGCATTGGGCCAGCACTGAGTTTGTGGGATTCGTAGGATTTGAAGTGTTTTGGGAATTCGAAGAGTTTTGTGATTTTTGTGACGCTACAGAAGACCCTAGGGTCCCAGCTTTCCGCTGCTGTAGTCTTTCCAATGCTTTTCGACGATTTGCTTCCTTTTTGTCAGTACATGTTGTTTGAACTAGGGGTGGCAAAAGGTGGCAAAAGGTGGCAAAAAGTGGCAAAAAGTGGCAAAAGAGGTAGCGAGAGAGGCCAGGAAGAACATGGAGTTCTTATTGACTTTCGTTTGCTCAAATTTCAATTTCATGTTCATTTTTTCATTTTTTTGTTATTTCTTTATTATTTTCAAGGAACATACAATTCGCTGTCGTTGTTCTTCGGTGAGACCGACCATGCTAGTTCTGGCAGTTTATGGGTCGTGAAACGACTTGAACTCTGCTCTCATGAGAATCTGGGGCTCACTAGATGGAGAGATGGGTGCGATAAATCATAACAGTGGTGCGGTTCTGGTCACGTGCGACAGACAATAGCAAGAAATATAGCAACCAGGAGACGAAAAAAAGAGAAGGACTGAATATAAACTGGAAAAAGGAGATAAAAAAAAAAGGAGATAAGAAAATACTTGAAATAGATAGAACAAAAAAAAATAGAGAAACAGAATAGACTATATAGAGCAAGAGACAGACGTTTGAGTAGCTATAATCTCTCTCAGCCAAAAGTCTTGGAGAGTAATAAACAATTAACGGTATAATGCCTAATTGAACGACCCTCAATCTCTCTGTGTTCTTGCCTCTAGTCTTTGGCCTTCTGATTTCTAGCCCCTAAGAATCTGAGTAGGTGTTGGCAAAAGGCATGAACTTGATACATCCTGTACTTTACTCGGCAAATCATGTGTTTTTCTACGACTCTGTTACTCATTCGAAGCTAAATCCCCGGTAATTAGATTACTTTTGAATCGGTAACCAAACAAATTGATCCAATTCTGAAGTTACTCGAGTGAGATTCTAGCTAACACTTAAATGAGTCAGACTTCAAGCATCGTGATTGGGGAATTTCGTGGCAATTCAACTCACTTCTTTTTGAGTAGGGAACTGAAAGATAGTATGATCAATGACTCAATAGTTATATTAGAATACTCATTGAGTGTCTTATAACAGCAAACTAAGAAGGACACCTCGGGGGCTGAATCCTTTCCTTTTCGATCTATCAGTCCTTCAGTCAGCTTCTAAAAAGAAAAAAAAAAAAACATTGTACGCAGAAAAGACCTCTTTTAAGGGAAGATTCTTACGAGATATACATGACCATGAGTCTGGACTTCTCACTTCATCCTTAGTGTTATGTCCGATAGTCTCGAACACCACTTCTTGCGTGTTTGGGTCAAAAGTATCGAACACCAGCTCGTAAACGTTAAATGATATTGTATTCATATCCATAATGTATGTAGTATTAGCTTACTGGGTCCACAGATACACTGGGGATCCAGGCTAGGGTCTCTGACACTTAATATCGTTCCTTGTTTAGCTATGCTTTCCTCTTGAGAGTGATGTAAGACTAATCGTCTAATTGAACAATATGATTGTTTGAAAGGAGAGTTGTGTATAACAATTTTCATATAGTAAAAAGAGTACAAATATCCCCCTGGAATATTTGTTGAGTAAAAAGAAGAGAATCCACAAGATGACTTGACATCCCAGGTTTATATCGAAGACATGGCACCTAGAGTAAAGTCAAGACACAATCCTCCAGCAGAGCCGGATGCGGAACCTGCTGTTGATCATTTGGAACAATTCCGTATGTTTAGCTTCCGACTGGAGTCTTACGATGACACAGATGCACAGGTCTTTCAGTATAATGCTGCGTCAGTTGATTTCAAACAACCTCGAGGGGTCCAACATACCATTCAATAAGATCGAAGTTCCCCATTAATGCTCGTACACTACGACATACTTATCAACATGTTCACATTTCGTTCGTATAACCTTATCAATTTCAATTTTCTCGGTGTATCAACTTCGAATGAAACGTACAAGAAAGAGGCAAAAAACACAGATCGCTTTTAGATGTAGGTTGACGAGAAGCCATCATAAAATTTCAGATCTGTCATGTACTCGAACAATAAAAAGGCGTTTTTATTCACCATTGTTTTCAGTAATGGCGAGGCTCACTCCTTCTTAAAAGAATTAACCCAGCCTTAAAAAAAAGTAAAAAAGCGCATCTGGATCAGGGCCTCGGACTTGAATAATTTCGAAAATGATTGGATGTTTCGATCAACTCCTTATAAGTTGTCGCCTCACTCAGCGTCTTCGTCTCATTTAGGGTTTACACCCCACTCACCCCATGTGATGAAAGGTCTTTTTCTACTCGATTACGCTCTTTTTGCCGACATTGGCTCTGACCCTACAGCATTCCGAAATGTACAAGCAAGTTTATTCCAAAGATTTTGCAACCGCGGCAATCTCCATACTCCACCAGGCCATTGGGGACCTCTCCAGAACAACTACACCCCGCCCAAATCATTCCTAGCTTCAAATAAAAACCAAATCCTGGAAGCCGTTACATTCACTACACGAGCCGAGCTGGCAGAGCCCCGCAGAATTTTGTAGAATGTTGTCGAGCTAGATAAACGGGGAGAGGATCGAGCGGGTCACGTGACCCACGGGCGTGGCCCCGGCCCTCGGCCCAGCCAGCGCTCAGTCATAAAAGTCCCGTCAGTCTTACTTGTTCAAAATCTTGTTGGCCCATTGCGGCAACACAAACGAGGCCTCGTGGACCTGCGAGTTGTAGTATCTCAAGTTGTCCGCCTCGAAGTCCTCGGAAAACTTGCGCAATGGCTTTCTCACCTCGGCACTGGCATCTTTGGAACACACCATGAACCCAATGGTACCAGAAGGGTAGGTGGGGATCGACGTGTAGGCGTATTCGGCAACGGGGAAAATCTGCTTGCAGTCCTGCTTCAACTTGGAGATGATGTCCATGTGCAACCAGATGGACTCGGCCTGGGTGGTGATGACACCCTTCTCAGTCAAGGCTCCTTTCAACAACTCGAAGTAAGGCTTCTGGAAAAGCAGCTCCGCGGGGCCCTCCGGGTCCGAGGAGTCTGTGATGATCACGTCGAACGTGTTCTGGTAGTCTGCCAAGAACTTGAACCCGTCGCCAATGTGCACCTTGGTTCTGGGGTTGTCGTAGGACTTCGACATCTCGGGCAAGAATTCCTTGGACACCTTGATCACGTCCTCGTCAATGTCACAAAGCCACGCCTCCTCGATCGACTCGTGCTTCAAGATCTCTCTCAACACACCTCCGTCTCCTCCACCAATCACCAACGCCTTCTTGGGGTTGGGGTGTGAGTTCAAGGCCAAGTGAGTGATCATCTCCTGGTACGAGTACTCGTCTCTCTCGGTGGCCTGGATACAGTTGTCCAACACCAACACGTTGCCCCAGTTGGTGGACTTGAACACCAAGACGTCCTGGTACTTGGATCTCTGGGAGTACAAGACTTTTTCCACCTTCAACGACATGGCCGAGCCGGGCCACATGGTGTCTGAGATTTCGGCAAACCAGCCGTCTTTGATTGCAGGGTGAGTCAATTCTTGCGCCATTTTAGAGAAATTGCGTGCTTTGATAAAACGGGTGAAAGAAGAGGAGAGGAGAAGCGAGGGAAAGGCTGGGCGAAACGTGGGATTGAATGTCGGCATAGATTGCGGGCGAGGCTGAATTTTTTTTTTTTTCTCATTTTTCAATCTTTTTTTCAAAAAAAATTTTTTTTCCGTCTATCTCATTTATTTTCCTTATCTTTTCATCTTTTCTTTTTTTTTTTCTCTCATTTTTCCTCTCATTTTTCCTCTCATTTTTCCTCTCATTCTTCCTCTCATTTCTCCTCTCATTCTTCCTCTCATTTTTCCTCTCATTCTTCCTCTCATTTTTCCTCTCATTTTTCCTCTCATTTTTCCTCTCATTTTTCCTCTCATTTTTCCTCTCATTTTTTTCTACTTTTCGCTTGATTCCGCGAAATAATCCGGATTCAGGGCACTTGCAGCAGGTCAGGATCTGATTAGGAAACCCGATGCGCCCAAGGGTCAGAGCCGATTATGAGTGTTGGTGCGGCCCAGTAAGGTAATGTCGCGGTGGTGAAAGTGAAAATACGTTGAGGAGGTTTGATTATAGCTTCTTTCTTTCCCTCTCCCCAGCGCCAGATGATATGATGATTATTTTTTGTACGAAAAAAATAAAAGACATAAAAAAAAAGGGACTCACGGCTTTTTTTTGATTTCAAAATAGATTTTCCGCCCTTTGGCCGGTAGTTTTGTTTCCTGCAGTTGAAGCTCTCCCCAGCTGTTGTATCTACTTATCTTCTTTTGCAAGTTCCCTCATTCAAGAGTTTCTCCAAGCCTTCCCCAAAGATCAAGCGTGAGTTCCGGTTACAGATACTCGCTTGTCGACTAGGTGCTCTCTGAAATATTTTGCGTGACCTTGTTACTGCTATATATATTGAGATGTCTTGTAGGAAAAAGGCTTCCAGTCGTGAGGAAAAGTACAGAACCCCGGGCCTCGGCTTTAATTGACACGGGAAATTATGATCCTCTGCACCAGATAGACCCTTCGTAGTTGTGAAGGTAACCCGAAATGTTGTATATACTGGTCCCCACCAGTCAAAAGCTTTTCTGACTTGTTATTTCTGAATTGGTATTTCTGACTTGTTTTTTCTGAATTGGTATTTCTGACTTGTTTTTTCTGACTTGGTATTTCTGACTTGGTTTGCATCAGTGGCCAAGTTGGTAATTTACCCAATGTATCTGGCTATTTGAAATGTCCCAGAGAAGCATTCCATTTACCGGTCACTCGACCGTTTTTGATGATTCATTGCAGTAAGACC
Organism: Metschnikowia noctiluminum; assembly: GCA_030578735.1. Classification (NCBI taxonomy): domain Eukaryota; kingdom Fungi; phylum Ascomycota; class Pichiomycetes; order Serinales; family Metschnikowiaceae; genus Metschnikowia; species Metschnikowia noctiluminum. The sequence continues at coordinate 19,084 of JAKTYO010000039.1, read as the reverse complement.
TGCTCCGCGACTCTCGCAGATTCAAGTGAGCTCGGATAAGCAACTTTGGCATGTTCTTGTGAAAAATACGTCTAAATTGTCTCGCCCACTTGTTAAATGGAACTTTTTGGGAAATGAGGTTCTGAGGCATCCGTTGCAGTCTCAAGGAGTCAGATGGAGTGCGCTCGATAACTAAAATCAGGCACATTTCACAACTAACTTTCTTTTTCCCATGGCGTCATGCATAAATCTTTGAAAGCATGTAATCAAAACAAATTTTCTCTAAAAATAAAGATCATTCTATTTTGGAAATAATTATGGGTCAACTTTCTCCTTCACCAACCAGCATCTTCTTATTTTCTTTTACAACTACTATAAGTGGAAACTATTAGCCTTTACAGTGCTTGCTTTTCCTATGAGAGTAATTTCTAAAAAGTGCAGCTTTCTACAATTGCTTTTATTCTTGCTTTACCTGTGCATCAAACCTAGCAGAACTTTGTACTTTGAGTGAACCGAGTGTCTCTGGTTATTCGAAGTAGAATCAGTGCGTTCGCAATTTTGACTTGTCGCTAGAAAAACATTTTTGTTGTTGCTAAACTTCTGGGACTTAAATTCCCTTATATGTAAAAGTAGTAAGCCTCGTGATTGTATTATTATTGAGCGTAATAATACTTTGAATTTTACAGCCACGTGATGTCAAGAATAGGTTTCTAGTAGCTTAGAGGCTGAATATCTCAGACAAAGGCCCTGTCATGGACCCAAGGCTGAAAACTAGCATTCTTCAGGTTTTTACTCGCCAGCTAGGCCAAAAAGTGCTTATTTTTGAGTAATTTCTGTCCCGCGGCCATTTGCGTAGCCTTTTAAAGGTGTAGAAGTAAGTAGAGCTGGTTCCCCAATGTGTCTGTGAGCCCAGTAAGTCAGTCCTCAACACATCATGGATTGAAAAGTACGAGATTTTACGCTCACGAACCAATTTTCGAAGCTTATGGACCAAACACACATGAACTGGTGCTTGAGACTATCGAACATAACAGGCCCCGTGTTTTCAGACTCTTTTATTTAGACCGAGAATCTTAGGTTTCAACATACCACGATATACTGATCGCGCGTCTTTTTTTCTGTCTAACTTCAAAACTCTTTCTTTTACATTTCAGACTTACACGCAAAAACCAAAAGCCGTACGTCATAGCATTAAATTGTTTAGCGTCAATCATGATCAATTACAGCCCACCCAAGTGTGGGGGCATTTGTTAATATTTCAGGAATCTAGGGTAATCACGTGATGTCGCGGAGTGAGGAAGTGAAGTATTCTCCTTTCGTTGGAGAAGAGTTTTACATCCTTATCGGCAAAAAGTTTTTAGATAACGGTTAGATAATAAGACAAGTGGATTAAACTGAAGCAGTTTAGTTGAACCACGTTTAAATCTTACTAAGTCGTAAAACTTCACCTGTGAGCGTAGCGCATTCATTCTACGATTATCTGATTTTCAATCAGCATTGCGCGATAGTGTGGGGAAATGCTGTGAACTCAAAGTAACAACCACTTTTTGATAACTCTTCATTCAGTATACTTTTGTGGAGTCACAAAGTGCATTCGAAATTGACACTACTTGAAGAATCAGCTAAAAGCATTTATCTTTCTCCACTATAGAAAAAGGTCAAGGCAGCTCAAATAAACTAGTGGGCCGTTTCTTCGATCCAGAATCCTTTAGCAATTACCTGCACAAGGCTTTCTCCCCATCATCGGGCCCTCACCCTGTGAAACGCGTCAATTATTGGGAAGTTAGAAAGATCCGTGTTTTTCAAGCGGAAGCAACTATAGAGAATAAAGAGGTACGAGAAAGTATACAGAGATCTGCTCATAGCGGCAAGACTTTGAAAATAAACGGTCAGTTGCAAACTCTCAACTGTCACTCAACAATATAAATGCTCACTGTATAAACCTACTATCTCTCTCTCTCATTGATGGAAAGATAAAATGGCTAGCCAAAGACCAAAGACTGTAGACGGCTGGTTGAAAGCCGGTAAACACAAAGCAAAAGATACCGAGACGGTATTTTTTGAGCCCCGAGACGTGCCCGGAACTCAAACCCGGATCTGGATGAAGGTCTTGTTCAACAGACTAGAGGATGTTCAGGGCTACTTCAGATGGAATTTTCTTAGCACCAAAGATAGCGTGGAACGCTGGCGGACTAGCGACAATAGAAAGGGCGCCGACTCGAAGTATACGGCGCAGGTCACGGTTCTCTTGGGCCAGGAAAAAGTGCCTCCAAAGCAGAGATCACCGGCGCAGTTTTATGAACATATGCGTGCGGAAGAGGATTTGATGAGATTTTGGTCGAGGTGGAAGGATGGCGCGGAGGTGGCGATAGCTAATTTGGACCCTTCCAGCCCAAACTACGAGTCTTCAAAAGAGGAAACGCTCACTTTTCTCAAGAACCTCGACGGGGAATTTGACAAGGTGTGTACTGAATGGATGCACATGACAAAATACCAGCCGGGCGCCAAAGTGCACCAAGAATTCAAAATGAGATGCGAGGTCGAGAGGGCCCCTGTGTTCTGCCACTTGTGCTATACTGTGGCCCATCCTTTTTCGGCATGTGAGGCCAGAGGATGCACCATCTGTGGTTCAAAGAAGCATCCTCATTATAAATGTTCTAAAAAGTGCGCTTGCAAGACCCTGCCTCCGCACGTGAAGGCAGAATGTCCCAGAAAGGCAATGAAGGCGGGGTCTGGGCCGAAAAGCGGGTCTTTGCGCACAATCCAAAGGGCCCAGATGGAGCAAAATGCCTCGAGTTTGAGAAATATGAGTGCGAATCATGTGACACAGTCGGCCACTCAGCGGGTTGGGAACTTGGCCTCAGAGTCGGTCCCAGAGTCGGTCCCAGATCTGGTCCCAGAGTCGGTCTCAGATCTGGTCCCAGAGTCGGTCTCAGATCTGGTCTCAGAGTCGTCTCCAAACCCAGTTACAGATCGTGACGTGGATTCAGTCACAGAGTCATTCACCAATTTGAATACTTATTCAGATACAGGTAGGATATGATTACAAAGAGGCACCTGAGACCAGGAGGACAATGGACATAGAAATGTCGACGAAGGCATCTCGTTCAGAAAGTTTATGAGAAACGCAAGCGGCTCGAGCTTCAAAAGCGTGACTAATTGTACCCAATCCTAGCGACTCAGTGCCAAGATCCTAAGATAGTTCATGACACAAACCTAGATCTAGTGAAGGGGCCACACATACTTAAAGTCATAATCCAGATAATTTCTTTCAATCTGATTCTCTGGCCCAACCTCAATTCGAAGTTTTTGTGGCCTCAACAAGGTTTTGAATACGCCTGTTGAATTCAAAAATTGCTTTTGTTGAGACACAGCTTGAGACCCCGTGTTTGCGTACAATTATAGCTCACACACCAAACAAGCTTCAAAAATACAATTGTCATTATCTTAAAGATGAATGCTCTGAGATCAGAACAGATTCAATTTCCAGAATCTTGTCTTCGACAGGTTTTCATTCGGTTAATGGGTGACTGGCGGTCGCAATGGCGCCCCCTCTTGCTAACTTAACACAAATTTGAAGGACTCGAGAAAACTCTATCAGGTGGTGACACAACACTGATTCGAGTGATTGAGATTGTGATATATCTTCATTTTTTGTGGCAGTGAAGCTAGATGATCATTTATGGTTAAGATGATTCAGAATTTCATTTAGAATTCTGCCTGGACGAGTGTGATGATAAATTCATTCTTCGACCTAAGAATCGGTCTACTATGACATGCTATCTACTCCCGTTTGTTTTTCGTACCTGAGAGAACAACCCGAGGTCAAAACTTTTCGCATCCGAAGGTTGATAATTACCAAGTGCCCGAGACTCAGAAGCCCACCGAGATGAGTGACAGGTTGCGTGAATCGCCCTTTTTCGAAATCTCACTTCGCCGCATCACCTTTTCTCCCACTTGGGTCTTTGGATTTGTGCCGAGGTGGCCAGAGATCGTACAATTCGTGCACGTATAAGTAATCAAACAGCTGTACGAAGTCATCGAAATCCAAGCGGCGGAGCTCGGCTGCGAAAAAGCCGCCTACTGAATTAATCAAAGCTTCATTGATGATGGCGTCTGGCGTGTCTCGAGAGATCTGCCACAGCAATTGCCAAAACTCGTCAAGAAATTGTTTCAACGGTTTTTTCCCTCGCTTCATGGTGACGAGAGCCTGGTAAGCCTCGGCTTTATAATTCTTTGGACAAAACTCATCTTTTAGGAGCGCGAGAATCGTGTTCCCAGATAACTCCTCCCAAGTTGTCGATTTCTGCAAAACGTCGACCCATTCTGCGGCCGCCTCCAGTGTCAGCATACGAATAAGGGTACGTTGATTACTCATATTTTCGTCAAACCTGAATTTCACTTGACGAATATAATCGAGAACCACCTGTGGATTTCGCACACCATTGTAGGTTGCGATCTGTTGGGCGTACTGACCAAGAATGTAGCGGTCGGGGTAGGCTTCGCTCATAAAATTGGGAAATGAGGAAAACAGAAAGGATTAATTTGTCAAAAACTTGATTGAGATTTAAGTTTGCTCGAGTTTCTTTATTATTGTCTACATGGGATCCACTAAAATATATATATAGGTTTTCGGTACGCACGTGATCGAAGCTTATGGCCGCGCCTCGTTTCAAACGCGTCGAGATGCTATTATTAGAATGCACAATGAAGACTCGGTCTGGTGTGAAATATTTGTGGGTGAGAAGAGAAATCAAAAATTTGAATGTGAACAAGCCAATTTGAGCAATCACTAAATTATCTTTTGGCGTGATGTTTGGCGAATGTCTTTGAAACTTTTTTTCCCAAGGCCGTAGTCCGACACTCTCATAGTATCCTCTTTTCAAAGTGCTCTCGTTTTCTTCTGAAAAGAAGTTCAAAGGTCAGCATTTGCGAAAATTTGACCACATGGCATGGAGAACACCAACTTTGGAAATTGTGCGCGTAGAATCTTTTGAATAAAAAAAGTAACTACGTTTAGGTTGTTCTTTAAATTCAAAAACCACAACGTAGCTTTGGTTCTAATAAAATCTCAAAATGCTTCTCCGAACATATTCATGCCAAAAACTACCTGGAAAACTCGAAATTGCGTGACAACTCTTTGATCGGCTAGTAAATTAAGATAAATTTGCAAGATGTACCTAACGGTCTGAAAGAAGAAAGCTACGGTACTGGCCTAGTATTTATGGGCGGATAGAAAGTTAATCGACGTGATTTTATCATGTTTCTTGTGAATATACCTTTTTCTGTTGATGAAAGTTTTTTAATTTTCAAGGACCTTAGCCTGGTTTGTATTAGCTTGCGGGCTTAGTTAGCCGAATCGTTCAAATACCCGAATGAGCAAGTATTAGTTTCAAGCCTACGGCTAATTCCGTCGCCTCTTCAAAGTATAGACATAAGTAGAGCTGGATCCCCAGTGTATCTGTGGACCCAGTGAGCTAGTACTACATACGTTATGGATATGAATACAATACCATTTTCGTTTACGAACTGGTGTTCGATACCCTTGACCCAAACACGCAAGAGCTGGTGTTTGAGACTATCGGACATAACACTAACTGCTTGAAAAGCTGGGGCCTTCCTATAACCGTGGAAGATCCCAATTTCAATTCTTTTTACCAGCAGGTTGATGTCAATCTGAGTAGAGGCTTTTATGGGGGTAACAGCCCTGGGGAAGCTTTGCGGGTAGTGAATGTATAGCACCTACTCACTGAGTTTGACGTTGGGGTCTACTATAGGTTTTTTTCTTTTACAGTTTTTGAGCCCTGGGTGAGTATAATTCCTGAACATTTGTCCGCGGCGTCCTATAATACGATGTTTCTTTAAATAAATAAGAAGCCCTCGTGACGCTTCAAAGCTATCAATTGTGATTGATTTTCACGCTTTTGAGTTGTTTTCAGGCCTCCTGAGCCGTGCAACATATTTTTACATAGATTTCGAAAAGAGCCTCGAAGGAGGTGTCTAGTGTCGAGCCCTGGCCGCCTCACGGCAGAACTGAACAATCTTGGCACGCCCTTGTTGAAGCATTAAACAAAATGCCATCGACTGACTGGGTGCGTTCGGAAAAATTATCAAGGGTGGGAAGCTATGTGGGAAAACCCGTAACTTGTTCTTATTTTATACTTCTCCGGGGCGAAACATCTTTTGTTTCTAGCAAAGGGTCAATTTGAAACACGAACATCTTCACATTTACCAATTTTGTCAAATAAAAGTCACAAGTATCAAGAATGAAGCATTGGACGGAAATACAGCCGTGACCCACTAGTTTGGGCTCTCCGAGCTAATCCCGCGGGCCCCGCCGAGCTACAGCTTTCGCTTTGAAGTCCCTTTTTCAGAATCGTATTACGCCCTCTGGACTTCACTCTACTAATCCCCAATCACCAGGAATTGATCTTTGGACTTAGACCCGTCTCCTTTTTAAAGAGCTTGTGCGTTTTTTTTTTGTCTGATCCATCTGACTAGAGGACTCAAAGTTTTACACCATTATATAGAGGCCTATAACCAGCTTCCGAGAAGCGTACCTAATGTAAAGGTCATGTCCTACTAGCTGTAGCTACTAAGCGAGAAAAAAATTCGCATATAGTTAGTTCAGTCTACAGCTTGTTCAGTCCAGTGCTGAAAGCGAACATATTAGTAGAAAACAAAAGGCCTGATGAAAGTAACGTGTAACTGGACCACGGATGGGGATATACAAAGG
>JAKTYO010000039.1:0-11070 GCA_030578735.1 Metschnikowia noctiluminum | reverse complement strand
CTATAACCAGCTTCCGAGAAGCGTACCTAATGTAAAGGTCATGTCCTACTAGCTGTAGCTACTAAGCGAGAAAAAAATTCGCATATAGTTAGTTCAGTCTACAGCTTGTTCAGTCCAGTGCTGAAAGCGAACATATTAGTAGAAAACAAAAGGCCTGATGAAAGTAACGTGTAACTGGACCACGGATGGGGATATACAAAGGTACGAGACGTCTATCGTTGGTGGTGAGGATCGCTCAATACGTAGTAAGACTATTTAGAGATAAGTCAGCTGACTTATGGGTTATCAACTTACGTCTATCTTTGTGTTTTCGAAGGTTGGCATCTCGAAAGCAAGGAGCGGTGACCGCTTCCCTTTTATCTTAAACACTAACTAAGGGATCAATTTTTAGATTCCCGGAGATTCTCCCGGTGGTTACCCCTATTTCCGGGCCGGGAATACCCTGGTGGTTAACCGTAATGAACTCCGGGGCTACCCTTGTGGATACTCCTGATGAACTCCGGGTTACTCAGTTTTTATTTCATTTTATTTTTTTTTTTGTCTCACTCATCTGATTAAAGGACATAATTTCAAAAAGATTATCTGAAACCCTATAACCAGCTCCCAAGAGACGTACCTAGTGTCGAACTCAGGTCACCTCACGTCGTCATCCCTACAAAAGCAACCCCTCCTGGCATGCCCATGTTAAAACGTAGAAAAGTTTTCAGCGACCTGCTGAATGCGTCTCACCTCATAGCCGCATCCATTGATTCCTCCAATCTACGACTGTCGATTTTGTAGGCGGTGGAAATAAACTAATCATTTGTTTTTGTCTAATTCATCTGATTTAAGGACTAAAACTATAAAAAGGTTTTTTTTTGTCTGATTAACCTCTAGGCAGCAAGTTCAGAGCATACACTGTAATTTTCTCAACCGTATTTCGGTGTTCAAACTCTGGTAGTCCGGCGAAATCTTGTCCCATTCCTCGGATTTCTTTGAAAACAAACTTTGTCTAAACCCTTGTGGTACGCCGTTACAACACAGAAAGCAAATAAAGCCTGGCTAGCTCAATGGCTAGAGCGTGAGACTTTTAATCTCAAGGTTGCGGGTTCGACCCCCGCGTCGGGCTTAAGTTTTTTTTGTTTTTTTTTTCAAATTCGTTACTACGAAAACAGGTTTTGGCGTTGTTTTTTTTACTACGGTCAGGGCGTCTACAAATCTTGACTTCTCGCATGAATAAATTATGAGGAAAACCCGTATGTATGTAATGAATCTGAAAGCTTACTTCTTGACGGAAGCCATCTTGTTCAAAGCGGAACCGTACTTGAACCACTCGATTTGCTCAGCGTTGTAAGTGTGTGACAACTCAGTCTCCCAAGCCTCGCCCTCCTTAGGGTGTACTCTCAAGACAAGGTTCTTACCGGGGGTGAGTTCAGTCAAGCCAACAATGTCAACCTCGTCGTCTGGGTTGATCTTGTCGTAGTCGGCGACTTTGGTGAAGTTCAATGGCAACAAACCTTGCTTCTTCAAGTTGGTCTCATGGATACGAGCGAAAGATTTGGTGATGATGGCGAAACCACCGAGGAATCTTGGCTCCAAAGCAGCGTGCTCTCTAGAAGAACCTTCACCGAAGTTTTCGTCACCAATGACAACCCAAGTCTTGCCAGCATCCCTGTAGTCAGCGGCAGTGTCTGGAACACCCTTGTACTCACCAGTGTAGTGGTTCTTCACGTTGTTAACCTCGCCGTTCTCGGCGTTAGTGGCACCGATCATGTAGTTGTTGGAGATGTTCTCCAAGTGACCACGGTACTTCAACCATGGACCGGCCATAGAGATATGGTCAGTGGTGGTCTTACCGACGGCCTTGATCAAAATTGGCAATCTCTCGGCATCCTTACCGTTCCATGCCTTGAATGGGGTCAATTTTTGCAATCTGTCGGAAGTTGGGGCGATGACAACCTCAACAGAGGCTCTGTCAGCTGGAGGAGCTTGGTAGGTGTTCTCACCCTTGTCGTAACCATTTGGTGGCAAACCGACACCGACAGGCTCAGACAACTTGAACTCCTTACCCTCGGAGTCCTTCAAGGTGTCAGTGATTGGGTTGAAACCCAAGTCACCAGAGATGGCGTAAGCGGTCACCATGTCTGGGGAGGCAACGAAAGCGTGAGTAGCTGGGTTACCGTCGTTTCTGGAGGTGAAGTTTCTGTTGAAAGAGGAGACAATGGTGTTTTTGTCACCCTTTTTGATGTCTTGTCTGTCCCATTGACCGATACATGGACCACAAGCGTTAGCCATGACCACACCGCCAAAGTCTTCGAAGGTCTTCAATTGACCATCTCTGGCAATAGTAGCTCTGACTTGCTCCGAACCTGGGGAGATGGTGAAGATAGATTTGGAGCTCAAACCGTGCTTGGCGGCGTCCTTGATGATCGAAGCGGATCTGGTCATGTCCTCGTAAGAAGAGTTAGTACAAGAACCGATCAAACCGACCTTGACCTCCAAAGGCCAGCCGTTGGCAATAGCGGTCTCCTTCATCTTGGAAACTGGGGTAGCCAAATCTGGAGTGAAAGGACCGTTGATGTGTGGCTCCAAGGTGTTCAAGTCGATTTCGATGACTTGGTCGTACTCACAACCCTCATCAGCAGACAAGTAGTCCTTCTTGTAGAGTTGAGCGAACTCGGCAATCTCAGATCTACCAGTGGCGTTCAAGTAGTCAGCCATGGAGTTGTTGAATGGGAAGACAGAGGTGGTGGCACCGATTTCGGCACCCATGTTACAGATGGTTCCCATACCCGTACATGAGAAGGTGTCAACACCGTCACCGAAGTACTCGACAATAGCACCGGTACCACCCTTGACAGTAGTGATACCCGCCAACTTCAAGATGATATCCTTTGGAGAGGTCCAGCCGGACATTCTACCGGTCAACTTCACACCGATGATCTTTGGAGCCTTCAACTCCCACGCCAAGTCAGCCATGACATCGACGGCATCAGCACCACCGACACCAATAGCCAATTGACCCAAACCACCAGCGTTTGGCGTATGCGAGTCGGTACCAATCAACAAAGCACCTGGGAAAGCGTAGTTCTCCAAGACGATCTGGTGAATAATACCCGAGCCAGGCTTCCAGAAACCCAAGTTGTACTTGGCACAGGCAGAAGCCAAGAAGTCAAACACCTCCTTGTTCAAGTCGATGGCTCTTGCCAAATCCTTAACACCGCCAACTTGAGCTTGAATTAAGTGATCACAGTGGACAGTGGATGGGGTGGCGACCTGAGGCATACCGGCAGACATGAACTGCAAGATGGCCATTTGGGCGGTGGCATCTTGACAGGCGACTCTGTCGGGTCTCAATTTCAAGTAAGAGACACCTCTTTCAATATCTTGCTCATGAGGCTTGTCCAAGTGTCCGTACAACAACTTCTCAGCGTAAGTCAAAGGTCTATTCAATCTCTCCTTGACGATGTTGACGTTCTCCAACTGCTTTTTGTATTGGATGAAAGAGAAGTCCTCCAACAAGTTCTGGTGAACCTTGGAGTCTCTTGAGAGGCCTGCGGTAGCAAGTCCGCGAACGGAGCTTGGGATCTTAGCAATGGATCTTCTTGATGCAGACAACATTGTTGAAGGAAAAAAGAAGAGAAGAAGAGAGAAAGAAAAACCGGAGCATCTTTGCGTACCCCTCGGCGATCCGCACCAATATATAATATTTTTTGCGAGACCTGGAGAAGGATGCGTGTGCAGCCAATGAAAGCGAGGAAATTTGTAAAAAATAATAGGTCGCCCGAGTTCCGAGGGCGTGGGGCCCCGGTGGGTTCCACTTCGCACCATGTGACCGAGGGGTGAGGCCCAGGGATATTCAAACGAGGGTGGATAAAAAAATCAACGAAAATATGAATGACGAAAGTGTTGCAAATTCGATGGCTCGGCGGGTATCACGAACATCTCCGATTCATTAACACTTCATTTCGTTCAAATTCCACTTGTTTTGCTGAAAGTTCCCAGACCCTTAACAAGCTTTTCTAATAGCGAGCACCTCTTTTCGAACACCAGAAAAGTCAAAAGTTATAGTACATTCTGATAGCTTAGTTTGAAACCCTCTTTCTGTTGTGAACGGTGAGAAGGGTTCAATCCACTTATGTTTTTTGCGCGGTGGTGTTTTCCTGTTTTTTTTTTTTTTTTCTCTACCTTTTTTTCGCGCGTTCACTAGAAACCTGAAAGTTCCTGATTTGGCATGGGTGTGTCGCGACCCTCGGAACTGGCGTCGGCTTCTCCGCGTTTTGCAACTCCGGCGCCGTGAATGTGCGTGATTTGATTGGCTATTAAGTTTCGGACCCGAAGCCCGGTGTTTCGTTTCCTCGGAACTCAAGGGCACTAATTAAAGTTTGACTAGTTGTGGTTTTCGATAAGCTTGGCAACTCTGCGATTTCTAGATCTGATGACTGCGGGGAATCATTAAGCACGATCCCCTTTTTTCTTATGTTAAACGCTGGAAACAGTTCTTATTGGAAAGCACAATTTGAAGGTTATGCCTTGCAGTTGCAACCATGAGGAATTCTTGAATTGACCTCACTGCTCTTTCTAGAAAGATGCATCGACTCTATTTTCGTATACACTTTTACATTGCAGTCCTTCGGGGTACCGTTTGATGAACTTGAAGACGACTTTTGCAGTATTCAATTTTGAAATGTTTGCGGAATCACCAAAAGTAGTTCTTTAATAAAGCACTGCACGGTCTCTGTGAATGAAGTTCGAAGTCTTGAAGATTTCAATCGAGGCCTCTCTGCCAAATATGATGTATTCGTGGAGATGACCTGAGTTCATTTCAGGTGAATGCCCGCCAGCGTAAATTGTGCATTTAAAGAAGGAAAAAGCGCAACAGCCGAGTCGTTGTCAGCGACTCAACGGGTCGTCTTCCGAATATTTATCTATGTTCGAGCCTTCAAAACTGAATTAGGGGGTGCTGACATAGCTGTGTAGTTCCTTGGTAAATAACCAGTATCTACTACCGTTGCATCAAATCAGAGAGCGCTCGATAAAGTCAGGATACCACACCTTATAGTACGCCTCTATCGCCTGTTTTAAAGTCTCATCTTATTTTTGGAGGAGAATCGATGCGTGCTTGCGGACCCACAACTTTCTCTTCACGCCCTAGATAGCTTCCTGTTGACGTCTCATAAAATTGGGACCTCCGAGCTTCCACTTAATATCCATGATACATGACATCTTCATTAGGGGCAAAGACAGTCGAGATATTCTAGTACTAACGCGGTGCTTGCCTGATACGTGCGACCATTTAATTCAAAGAATCAGCGGTTTCGAAGTGACGGCGACACCGAGTTCGAGTCATGCATGATCCTCTTTCTCGATTTTTGGTCTCAGCGTTGTTTCCATTTGACTTCCTCAAACTTCATAGTCACCATAATGCTTTCATGACACCCACGGCTGCGGTATAGCTGTAGCACAAAATGAAGGCGATGTTGAAGGGGACCACTTTTGGGTACTTGATTCGCACAATCGCCATGCTCAACGGGATTTGTGCCAATATCATCACCAATAATAAGATTCTGCGCTCAAAGCACCAGTTCCTTAATAATGGGTTCATGTGCAAACATAATCCAACAAGAAACGGAGTGAGAATGGCGAGAACCAGATGGCAGATCATGTAGTAGTACAGCGCTCTGGGGTGAAAGTTTTTGGGCTCTTTTTTGTGAGAGACCATTGCTTCTAATTCTGAAATGTTCGGCGTTTCTTCATTGTACATCTCTTTTTCGTCTATGGGTTTGCGCGGTGGTTGTTCTATCATGTCAGTGTATACTTTAGGCCCCGAGTTATTGTCAATCGGTTCTCTCAACTGCTCTTTTCTTTTCCTCTTTCAAATGTTTTCTCAGGGTGGAGACACGTTCAAGAAAATCGGGCAAAGAAATAGTGGTGTTCGCCGATTGGCTAGAGTGCGAAACCATAATCCCAACGCATCAATGATTTAGAGCGCTCTGACCCAAAGATTCTCAGATTAAAAGAGACTTAATGACCAGATGCACTTTTTCAGACAGGAGAAAAAATCCCGTGTCTGTATTATTTTCCCTTCCCAGTCGCTTTGTGCCTGACACAAATATGATGATAAGAGAAGGCTAGGAGATATCTGTCTTCTTAATTTCACTCTTTAGCCCAATGCACGGAGAAATTTAGTCTTAAAACAATTCATCAGACTCAACGCAGATTTTGGAAAGTATGAGTTCTACGTGAAGCTTTTTCAAAACGTTTTCGTAGATGAATATCGGATATGTCGACATGATTGAAAAAACTCGGAGTACGAAGAACCCGGACGCGGCTTCAAAGCCAAACGATATGAGATTATTGCAAGATTTTCAAGATATCTTAGAACATTTTCGAGTGGCGTCAAAAGGATCAAAGCATATTGGTTACATTATGTAAACATCAATAAGTCCTCCGTTTGTGGCTGAAGAGACGGTAAGAAAACCCCAGAAAATGAGTAGATTTTATCCCAGCAAGCAGGGAATTAAAAAATAAATTGAGCTGTAGACTAATAGCAAGTCCCCTAGATTTGAGCTGGGCTTATATATGTTCGAATCATATCGACTCAGTAAGCATTTCCTTTTCATCGGAAACGTCAAGGTAAGGTAAGGTAGGCATTGGTAGCTAAAGGATAAAGCCTTATATTGCACGAAGACCAAGAAAAATGCATCCTGTTTAGAAAGACCAATCCAAGACCACAAAATACAATGATGGGTAAGCGAGCCTGTTCATCTTTTATTGCAATATTACTTTTGAGCAATTTCTCAATTAGTATATGTTTCCAGGACTAGATCAAAAATCTGCATCTACCCTAACTTCGTTTGCCATGTTTTACTTTCTCAGTCAATCCAAGCTTGAATACTGTAGTAACTCGAATCGCCCTGGTCCATGACAAGTGAACAGATCTGCATTGGTCGGTAAAATTCTGAAGAGAAAAAAGTTTCTTGTCAACGTTTATTTCCCCAGACCTTGTAGAAGTGCCGAGCTGGAGAATGATCGTACGCAGTTTTATGAAAAGTTGGATTTATTATACTGCGACACGAGCTCACCGAAATTGAGCACAAGCGCTTCATTACTGAAGCTATCGGCCGCTTCTTTCCTTTTGCTACTTTTTTTTCCATTTTTTTCATTTATGTCATTTTTTCCACTTTCCTGTTTTTTTAATTCTTTTATCTCTTTCCTATCTGTAACCATAATTTACCCTTTTACCTTGTCGAATCCAGATAACAGCCCCAGTTCAAACTTTAGCACACGCACACTGTACTAATAGATGTGGCTGCGGCTCGCGATCAACATTTATTTCGCAACCAGCTGGATCCACAGTTTTCTTATCGAGAAAAAGCCAAAGGCACGCTCGAAGGAGGCGGAATTTGAATACTTAAACGATGTGAAATCATTCCTTTGTCCTTCTTAATCTTTCTATTGTTGGATTCCGGCTCTCGAGCTTTTTTGAAAAGTACTTCTATCACTTCCAGACCATTGATTTACTCTGATAACACTTGAGCTCTTTCTCTCCCTTTAAAGAAGCTCTAGTATTGATCTGTGATTCTAAGAACCAGTTCTAGCGCCAAGACTTCAGCAAACAAAAAACTAGCCTTAAAAATTAATTTCAAAGCGTTGTCCACAATTTCTCAGCAAATTCGAATCGAAAATGGGATTCATGGAAAAACTCAAGTCGAGGCTTACCGGCAAAGAGATTCTGGAAAGTGAACGCTTGCTTCCTTCCACGGTAGAGCTTTATGCTGAAGGTGAAATCACAAATTCTGATCTGGGTTTCAATCCAGGCCTCGATCGCAATTCTGGCCTAAAATTTAATCTGTATATTGATCTGAAGTTAGGGAAAAAACAAATCACCAGAGACCACGTCTTGGAGTTAGACAAAAGCGGATCTGCTGACCCATATATCGACCTCACGCTTCACATTTCTCCTGAAGAAATCAGCCGTCGGAGCTTTTCTAAAATATTCAAAATTCAAAAGTTTTTGTGGGACGGAACGGGAAAACACCCCAAAGAACAGCGCTACTTAATCAAACTCGATACTTTTCTTCTCTCGTCAGCTATGTTTGGCTACTTCATCAAAAGCTTGAACCAGTCGAATATTTCCACCGCTTACATCAACGGTATGAGCGAGTACTACGATATGAACCATAACGAATACAACTACTTGGTGACGCTATGGACTATTGGGTACATTATTGGCCAGATCCCTTCCAACTTACTCCTTCATAGAGTCTCAGCCAGGTACTATTTGGGCGGCCTTGAGATCATGTGGTCGCTCCTCACGTTACTATCTGTCACCTGCAAGCATCTTCCCTCACTATATGTGGTTAGATTCTTCTTAGGGCTTTTCGAATCAGGCTATTTCCCGGGCATGGAGTACTTGCTTGGAAGCAACTATTCAGCAGCGGAAATCTCCAGCAGAGGTGCCCTTTTTGCAGTAGCTGGAAATATGGCCACGCTCATCTCTGGGCCTCTACAGCTTGCACTCCTTAAAACATTTCAAAGCTCGTCTATGGAACCATTTAAATGGCTCTTTGTGGTGGACGCGATAATTTCACTTCCGGTCGGGCTTTATACCATGCTGGTGGGCCCGAATACCCCAAGCACTACCGACGCGTTCTACTTCACTACAGAAGATAAGCTCGTGGGTTTAGAAAGACGCAGATTGATTGGCGCACAGGTGAACACCAGGGAAAAGTATACCTGGGCAAAAATCAAGTCTTTCTTCACTACGTGGCACATCTATGTATTTCCCCTATTGTTCATGGCCTACAACAATTCGTGCAATGCATGGGGGCAGCCTGCATTTTCAGTGTGGATGAAACAGGTACTAGAACTAAAGCCAGAGCAATATAATGTGTTTCCTTCGATCTACACTGGACTCTCCATTGTTATGACACTTTCGCTTGCATATTCACACAATTTCGTGGGTGGCAAGAAGAACCATTACTACATATTGGGTTTTTTTGTTTCTGTTATGATTGGGTGTGTTTTCTTGGCGATCTACGATATCCCAGAGTGGCTTCATTGGGCCAGTTTTGGACTCGTTGGAATCCCTCCATCTTTCGGACAGCCATTCATCTTCTCGTGGGTCAACCGGCTGCTTTTCGAAGATGATATGAAAAGAAACTTCCTTGTTGTTGCCACCAATACTTTGGCGTACGTGACAAGAGCCTGGATTCCTATATTCACTTGGAATACCAAGGACCAACCGCGTTATTTCATTGGCTTCACATATACCGCAGGTCTTTGCGTTTTTGGGATCATCATGACGTTTGTGGCTTGGCATCTCTCAAATAGGGATGATGTACGGAAACGCAGACAGAGCTAGTCTTTGCTGATATAAGATAGAGGGGTTGCGAAAGATGGGCCATCTCTTATACTTGTTGTTTGGGGCTTTTTCCTGTGTCCTGGTTGTACCGTTTGACTTGAATTATATTTATTTTGAAAATTGATGGATTCATCAGTCTGAAATACACCTTGTGTTTTTTTGGTCATGAATTCTTGATGCTCTTTATAGGTGTACCCGAGATTGGTCAACACTTCAAAAGTTTCGAGTTCAAGCAAAAAATAAAGAGTGACGGTGTTTTTTTAAGTAGTGTTTTCAGTTTTGTTGGTTTAGAATAACATTAATGTTTGTGCATGACTTTTGACTATTGTCAATATACAATTTTATTCCTAAGAATGATCTAAAAACTGAAGGTCAACGACTTTGGTTTATTCTTCATCACAAACAGTTCAAATATCTTGGAACTTTTGCCCCACACAATGAAATAAGATTTTCAATCCACCATTTACTTTCTTTTTCAGAACTCGAACTGGCTGTGAAATATTATAATTCTGAGACATAGGCATAGAAATGACCCTTCACCTTGGTAAATTGAACCCAAGTATCTGAGTCTGTGAAATGTCTTCAAGGTTTTTTTTTTTCTATGGCGAACTGAAATTGAAAGTTAAGCTATGATTCCTTGAACTTCGAAGTATGCTTCCCAGGACTAGCATCAACACGACAGCACAAGCCCAGCTCTTGAAAAAGTATCGCGAATTATTAAAGCCATGAAGATCAGAGACATTTCTTAGTGTCTTCATCTATCTTACCAAAACCACCTAGCACGCTACACATTTTTGATATTTTATGCTACTTCAGTCAGATTTGTGAAGTCTGGTGTTGGGTCAGTGTTTGGGAGGGCTTTAGAGAATCTTAGAGGGCATGTACTATAGGAAACCGGTTGAGCAAAGTGAAAGGACTTGCCCTTTGAAAATTCAACCCTTTTTTTTTGTCGGTAGGTTAACTCGGTAAGATTCAGATGTCTAGCATAACTCAATGTTTCTTTCGGTAACTGACTTAAAATAGTAATCCGCATTGTCATGTTAAATTAGCTCGCGTAACCTCATGGCACTGTTCCAGACTGAACCTAGTCCAATGCTAAAATACACCAAAATGGTGCATTATTCTATTATTCTATTGCCTTGAAAATATTTAATTGGGAAGACTTGAAGAGCTTTCTTCAAATATCCGTGACAGACTATTTGAGTCCGCTTTACTTCTACAGCACAGCATAACTTAAGAGTCTCTGACTGTAAGTTCTGATTCATCAACACCTCGGTACTAAGAATCATTTATGGAAAAGCGCAATTCAGTAATATATAATGCATTAAGTGGAGTTGACGTTTCTTCACCTCAGCCAATGATTAGTTCAGCCATTGATACATTTGGCTCAAGATAAAATTTCTACCCTGTTTCTTAGCTTCTAATTGATGAAATAATACACATAAGCAGTTCATCTACAGGAGAATCTGGCTATAAGAATACTCTTTATAAGAATATCTCGCGAAATTTAGAATATTATGAGCGATTTTCGAAATTTTGGAGAGTTTAGAATATTTTCACATAGTTAAGGGCCAAAATCTGGACTCTTTGGGATATTCTTTTTTTTTTTCAGAATATTCTAGTAAAAAATTGTACCCAAATAATCCGATGAGGATATGATTCAGTGAGTTGCATTTCAAAGTTTTCCAATTCAGCCAAGAAACTAGACGACCGCGCCGCTCGCG
>JAKTYO010000038.1:49725-76932 GCA_030578735.1 Metschnikowia noctiluminum | reverse complement strand
AAGGGCCCGGAAAGCTTCAAAGAAAGATTCTTCTGTATTTTTTGTATTTTCTGTATCTTCTTTTTGCTGACTGTCTTTGTGCCCGCCGCAACCTCGGACTGGCTGCAAAGGTGAGAAAAGGGTTCAAGGGCGAGACTTAAAGAAGCTGGAAAGCTTCCAGACCAACTCCAAGCATCAAGAATTCTACGCCTGACATAAGAGTTCTCACACTCAAACAAATAAAACTTCCCAGTTTGTGTTCTTTTTCATGTTTATAAAAACACATCAGAAGCAAAATGGCACCAGAAGCAAAATGGCGCCAGAAGCAACTTGCAAGGAACAAGAAAACTTGATATATATATATATATATTGCTACTTATTTCTTCGCTGAGCTGCTGAATGTTTGTGAATGAGACAAAACTACGTTCACCAATTAACACCTCAGAATAGTAGAATGTTCTTCATTGCTCAAAGCTTGGCGCAGTAGCGGGATCAGGCCCTGGATTTATCGAGTAAATCCAATTGATAATTTTTCGTGCTCGTATCTTAGTGATCAATCTCAGCTTTGTTGCTAAAGTTTCGAGGCTCAGTAATATACAGTGTCTGACGCTACGGTTCATCAAATGATAATAATTGAAGGCCAATATATACTTCTCTATACCCCTTCCTTAGCAAAATTTTGGGGGCTTGGAACTATTGCCTAAGATCGATACGTAACACGTTGCCGCACTCATTTATCACATTTGGCTTTAAACCGGAACGCACGCCCGTTCGTTTTTGATGCATTATTATTTAGCCGTGTGGAAATACTTCAAATGATTGGTAGCCGTGAAACCTGCTTGATTTTAGAGCTACAACGATTTCGAAAGTATGATGTTCCAAATTTTTTTAAGAGAGGAGATACTATAGATGTGTATTATCATCTGCTTCTAATTCTCGTTAACCAATTTCGCATGAACAGAGATTGGAAATTTGATACGATAAGCCTGGAGAAAACCAATACTTTTTGTGAGGAGTCCATAGTTTCATATTAGCCCTATAAAGAGCGTGAAGACCTCGTTAAAGTCGTTGAATGAAAGCAGCCTTTTTTCCACTCGGTTCTAGACTTTGCATTATATTAAATCTCTGTTGGCTCTGCGGCCAAGCGCTTGACCCAAATCAATCAACATTATTACCGCATTTGTGTACCTTTTTTTGTAATGATTTTTTCGAAACCTGGCTCTTTAATACTGCAATAATTTTTGCTTGAAAAGCCGAGCCATTCAGACACTTAGCTTTACGTGAGCCAGAATGGACTTAGAAAACCAAGACTCATTCCCTAAGCAATATCTCAATTCGTATTTGGAAGGACACGATTTTACTCACCCCTATGAACACAAACTTTCAGAATTTGCAAGACGCTTGATCTTTGTCGGGCTGTCTTTGCCTCTGTTCATCATTCTTTTCTTCAACGATCTTGGAGCGTTCAACTTGCTGGAAAACACGTTCATATACTTGTTCTACTTTGGCGTGGCTCCCGTATACCTAACGATTTGTCATAGCCTTTACAATCTTATAAAAATCGGCAGGAGTCAGCAGAACGATGCGAGTTTTGTGACCAGAAGACTATTGAGAGAATGCGAACAGCATCGAATATTTTTGGGCATAGCAGCCATAGTTTTGGGCATGTATTGTATGCTTTTGGGTCTAGAGCCATGTGCGATCATTCTCATATTTTTAATATTGCCAACGTTGGGAATATGGCTTCTTTATTTGTTGACAAAAGGCGTATCGCATTGTTTTAGACGGCGTTCTCGGCCTTCAATTTAGTCTCTTAATCTTTTCACTTGGAATGGCTGGCCACTGAACTCATATATACGGACTCAGCGACAATGAAGTAGTCTTTCATGGAGTACACTTATGAAGCTCAGTTGGACAAACACATCTAGTAGAATTTTTCATTGAAAGATTTAGATTTTGTGGCTTCTTCGTCATTTGGAATTATTTTGAGAGCAACTGTAGTTTCACATGCAATCAGTGCATTCACATTCATGTCGTATATTGTATTTATGCATTTGTTGCCACCATCAGAATGGGAACAACTCCTCGAACTCTCTAACTTTATCTTGATCTAATTCTGCAGTTTGGAAAGGCACTTCCCCAAACTCAAACTCTTCTTCTGAACTTCCATTGTTCTGCCCGTTTTCTTTTTTACTCACGCTTGTATTGGCACTGGCTGTTGAGCCGAAGCTAAACGCCGGTTTTGGTGCCTCCGATTTATCACCAAATGAAAATTTTGTGTTGGCATCGTTAGGCTTTGCTCCAAAGCTAAACAAAGGCTTTGACGTGTTTGTCTCGGCAGCGGCCCCCGCAAGTGCGGCGCTTGCTTTTTGATCAGAAGGCTTGGTTCCAAAAGAGAATGCAGGTTTGGCCTCCGATGTATTTTTCACATTGCTGGCTGAAGGCTGGGAGCCAAAGGAAAAGGCAGGTTTATGATTCGTTGGGTTAGCTGCTTCTTGTTTCTCTGTATCTTCTGTCTTCGATTGAGAGCCAAACCCAAACAAAGGCTTTTCTTTCGATGACTGTGTACCAAAGCCAAACAAAGGCCCAGAATTTGTCGTTTTCGCCCCAAAATTGAACACTGGTTTGTTATTGGATCCATTCGTTTCTGTGGAATCAGTTGTAGGCTCTGGACCAGCGACTGTCTCGTCAGAAGCCGAATTTGCAGGCTTGGCACCGAAAGTGAAAGGGGATTTGCTCTTGGCTGACGCATTCTCGGTAGGTTTCGAGCCACTGCCAAACACAAAATTATTTTGTTCGGGTCTCTTTTCCGAAGGCTTGCCCCCGAAATTGAATGCTGGAGTTTGTTCGGCGACAGGCTTAGCTCCGAAACTGAATGCCGGCTTCGCCTTAACAAGCTTTTCAGATGATTGATCTCCAGAACCAAATGATTGTTTAGTCTCGGCATGCTTACTCACAGCAGGCTTGTTTCCAAAATCGAATGCTGGCTTGGCCTCAACATTTTCGGTAGCTTGGCCTCCAAACCCAAACGCTGATTTAGCTTCAGTGGATTTGTTCTCTGTGGGTTTGTTTCCAAAACTGAACTGTGATTTAGCTTCAGTGGATTTGTTTTCAGTAGGCTTACTCCCAAAATTGAACGCAGGTTTAGGCTCAGACAGTTTGAATTCAGTATCATTTCTCGACGAGGAGTCTTCTTTTTCTTCAGCTGACAATGACGCTGCAGGTTTCGCCACAGAATCAAAATCTGGCTTCTTCTCAATAGGATGCAGCTCAGCAGGCTTCAACCCAGACCCAGATGCAAAAGTATTTTTGACCGGTGCTGCCATGGCTGGCTGCTTCCCAAAGCTGAATGCCTGCTTGTTACTGGCAGGCACCAGACCGGCAGGCTTGGCCCCGAGACCGAATGCAGGCTTTGTTTGAGAAGGAGATTCTGTAGATTTGCTGACTGGTTTGCTTCCTGAATCCAAAGCTGACAGATTTTGGCTAGATAAAGATGAGTCCTGAGCAGATTTTGTGCCAAACGTGAAAGGGCTGTTGGCCGCTTCGACAGATTTTCCGAAAGAGAAGTTGGGTTGACTGCTATTCAGGAGATTTGCCGTAGACTTTTGTTCCGATTTACCGGAATAGGCGATTTTTCCTGCCGATTGTGTGCTGTCCCCATTAAGACCCAGGCTCGAACAATTCTTTGTTGTGGCCAGGGGTAGTTGGTTGAAACCAGTAACAGATGAAGTATTTTGAGGTTGCGCTCCGA
Source organism: Metschnikowia noctiluminum (assembly GCA_030578735.1). Lineage (NCBI taxonomy): Eukaryota > Fungi > Ascomycota > Pichiomycetes > Serinales > Metschnikowiaceae > Metschnikowia > Metschnikowia noctiluminum. Next base: position 73,202 of record JAKTYO010000038.1, on the reverse strand, counting down.
ATTTGAAAAGAGATTGAGTTGAAGCAGATTTGTCTTCAGAAGATTTATTTCCAAAGATAAAAGCAGGCTTGACATTGCTGTCGAGCTTAGACACAGGCTTTGAAGTCCTGTTTTCGGCACCACTCTTTTTCTCTAGAGCATTGAACGCGGAGCCAGAAGCGGAGGTCTCGGAATCAATTTTTCTGCCGAAGTCAAATGCTTTAGTGCCGGAAGCGTCGCCAAATGCGGGCATTTTAGCATCTGGTTTTGCGCTGGAACCAAATGCTGGTTCATCTGCTGCAGGCTCATTGGTGGAGTTTTGTCCACCGAATTTGAACAACGGCTTTTTTGTCGAAGAAATACTATTCTCTGAGAACACCTGCTGGTCACTTGAAGGTTTCAACCCTAAACCAAAATTCGAAGCCAACCCCTCGTTTGTAACTGCAGGCTTGGGCCCAAAGCTGAATGCAGGTTGAGGTTCATCCGAAGAAGTTTCTGAGCTTTTGGAGAACTTGAAAGCAGGGTTCGCGGTTTGTGAAGACGACTTCTCTGTGAAGCTAAATGCTGGCTTCTCAGCAGCAGGTTTGGAGCCAAAACTAAAGAGACTAGAGGGGGCCTGTTCTGATTGCTTGGTGTTATAAAGAGGTGTATTTTTAGTTTGATTTGACTCCACATTAATGCCACTGGTCTTTGACAGTGAGATTTCGGGTTTGCCCTCATCTGAATCATTGTCGATTATTTCGACAATTTTATCATCTTGACCGGATGACTCGTCTTTGCTCTCGGGTGATTCTTGCTCAGCGACAGTTTTGGCACCGAGGTTAAATGCGGGCTTAGGAGCATTGGTCGCCGGCTCTGGCTGTAATGCCGAGAATTTGTTCGTGGCATTCAGGCCAAAAAGGCTATTTGCGTTTGTTTTCTGAGCGCCGAATCCAAAAAGCGGTGTTTTTGTGTCCTTGTCATCGCCTGCGGATTCCGTGTCTGGCTCAACAGAAGGCTTTGCACCAAAACCGAAGCCGGCGGTGGCAGAAGCGGTACTGTTCGATCCAAAGGAAAATGCTGGCTTCGACTCACTGTCTTTTGAGTTCCCAAATAAACTCTGGGATGGGCCCGTCTTGCTAGTTTCAACGGTATTGTTGGGTTTGGCGCCAAATGAAAACTTAGGCAGATCTGCTTTTTTGGAAGCACCCACAAAGTCAGTTTGAGAGGTTTTGTTGTCGTCAGCATCCATGTCAGTAGCTGTCTTAGTGTTTAAGTCTGAGACCCCTGCAAAAAGCGGCTTGAAAGAAGCAGATGACTTGTCTGAGGGTTGAGAATTCTTGACTGTGCCGAAAGAGAAAGAAGGCTGGGAATTGCTTGCGCTCTTTTCCAAGCCCTTTGCCTTTGGCTCGAAGGCACTGTTTCCGGCATGTGCAACTGGTTCCTGACTCTTCAATGAGCCAGTTCCAAATAACAGGTCCACTTTTTCGGTCTTCTCCTCGTTATTCTCTTCGGTCTTCTCTTTGGTCTTCTCTTCGGTCTTCTCCTCGAAATTTTCTTCGGGTTTCAAGTCCTCGGCTTTACTGTACGACACGGTCTTCGCGATTTGGTCTGCTTTCACTGGCGGAATTTGTATTTCCGCAATATCACCTTTTTGCAAAGGCGTGAATCTTTTAGCTTTCGCATACGGGTTATGAAGTGGCTTGTGGCCATTAGTGTTGTCAGATTCCTGCTTCGCGGTTTCGTGTGTCGAGTCATTTCCATCTAAGATCAGCAAAAGCGAATTTGCTGCCTTACTTTTCGGCTTGAAAGACCTCGACTCCATCGAGGCATCTGCCAGGGCCTCCAACAGTGCCATCAGAGGAGCCTCCGAAGCAATTCTCCTTGCCTTTCTTGCAGCTAGATTCGGGACCTTGATCCGAGTCCGATAGGGCGAGGGAACGCCAGAAAAAGGATACACTCTCTTGAAGGAGATATTAGAGCGCGACACGTCGTTGAACGTGTGATAGACGGGCTTGTATTCGGAGGCTACAAGAGACGTGTTGTTGGCATCTGAGGCATCGTAGCCGCTGGTGTTGCGCAACACTTTTTGGGAGTAGTTTGCGAATGTACTATTGCCATTTGCAGGAATGTTAGCCGCCGAGAACTCGCTCTTTTTGCGTTCCGGGGTCGGCTCCGGAAGCGGAAGTGTCACGGATGCCTTTGACCTGTCCAAGAGCGACATCACACCCTCGTACTCGACCTGAGAAAGCGGCTGAGAACCCTTTTCTTGGAAAAACGACAGCAATATCCGATTCAGGTCCTCTGATCCTTGCGCCACCAACGAGTTATTCGCCAGCAGTGACGGCTCGGGCAATCTGGAGCCGGCGTCTTGTTTCGGCTCTGTTTCAGGCACGTTGGAAGTACTTCTAAGCGAGGCTATTCTTGCCGGAAGTGCACTAGTGGATAAGTAGCGCTTGACCTTGGAAAAAAGGCCGCCCACGTTGCCGGTGGGCAACTTCCGCACCCGCTGGGACCGGTCTCTGTATACCTTGGCCACTCTGCGATTATCCATGGCGAAATAAAGGGGCGTGCTAGGTTTTTATCACTGGTGAGTTTTCGCCGATCTGAAGTTTGGTGAGACTTGAGTTGGAAGCTTTGGTGGATGGGGAAAAATCGCATCTTGTGGTCACGTGCGCGGCCCAGAGGTGATGTAAAGTTGACAAACGGAAAAAGACAAACGGAAAAAGAAAATAAAAAACATCAGAAAGGGAAAAAAACAAGAGGCTAAATGAAGTCTGTGAGGTGGTTTATGTCTGATGATACGATAGTTGATTTAAGTGATGTATCCTACAGATTTCTGTAGCTTTGACCCGTGGAAATAGGCTGAGTTTATTTAGAATAACTAGCGGGTGAAAACGCAAACAACAATTGTATCTCGCTGTTATTGAGTCACGTGACCCAGCAGCTTTGGCCAAGATCTCCAAAAAAAAAAAAAACAAGTGCTGCATCTCCCACCAAATTTTTGAGTCTCAGTTTGAACTTGGCTTTTGAGCGAAAACGTTCTGCTGACTGAATTAAATCGTTTCAAGGATAAAAAAAAATAACAATTTAATTACAGAACAGCAAGCGGGTCTCAGCGGGATTTTGACTCACGTGACTCGGTCTCGCATCAAGTAACCAAGGTCCAAGTTAGTGACCCAACGCCGCGAGGCGGACACTTCCACCAATATGCATTTGCAGGGCTTTCGAATCTTGCGTCATGGGCTAAAATTGAAGATTTTGAAAAAGTATCTCTAATTTCATGCTCAAGCTTTCAAATTTCCTGGGCTATTTTTTTAATGCCTCTCTATTTTGGATACCTTGCTTTGCCTCTTGAAGCTGACTAAGGCTTACATCCCTGGGCTTCTGAAATGCGGCAAAAAAGAATATAATGTCAAGTTTAAGCGCACAAATCAGGCGTATATACGTCGAAGCCAAAGAAATTATTTGATGAAGAGGATGCAGAAGTATTAAGTCCCGCCAATATTCATGAATTAACAAAACTTTCGCAAAACCCGGCCTAAGTTAGCCTCTTTGCTTTCGGGTGCCATCTTAATCTAATTGCATATTGAATGGTATTGTGACGAGATGGCAAAATGGGGGAAACCAGTAAGTGATCTTCGAGCAGAAGGCAGAGTTTGTCTTTCATCATTCCAAATTTGGGCTGTGCTTATGCTCACAAGCAAGAAAAGGGAGCGTCTGCCTTTTACGTGTCTCAAGGTGATTGCAATTCGCTGCCATGGTAGTGTCGCGTGGTTTCGTGAATATTGATTTGTGTCAGTAAAAAAAAACGAAGTGACAAAGAAAATATCAAAGAGACGGGTCTAAATTAAGGGTTGATGCCCAACGAAAATGTCAAAGAGCTTTTGGGAAAAGCCGGCTTCAAGTGCTAATCTGGCTCGCTCCTATCGGCCTAAGAATGCTGAGTTTGCCTTCTTATTCACTAACCTAATTACGTGAGCTCCTATTAATCAAAAATTTCTAAAGGCATTTGATAGGCATTCAAAAAGTTCTCATTAACTGCAGAACTACTTCTTTCTTCGGAAACTATTTTTATTTCAATGTGTCACAACAATTTTTGATAAAAGTTGGTGTGGTTCGATGGCAAAATCAGGGCAAAATTACAATAGAAAAATACAATGAATCTTTAAAAAAAAAAAAAAAACGTTAAGATAGCATTAGAATAGCGAAAGAAGGTGAAAGACAACGATGATTTACGAAAAAAGAAGGAATTTCGACGACACTAAATCATTCGTCACAGTCACATTTTCCTTATGTTGTCATCGCACGCAACACTGATTGGTTGTAACCATGAGACAGGTTCGTCCTGCTCCAGGGTTTAGTTTGGGGCAAACCAACACGAATAAAATTTTGGACTTTTACTTCCAAAAAAAAAAGGCACTTTTCAAGTGTTATCTTCACTTTCTTCTCTTTTTTTGGTTCTTTACTCAATCATCTTTCCCCCATAGATCAAGCCACACACCCACCAATTAGCCCCAGGACTCTTCTATCAAGCGCGGGATCACCGGGCCTGTGCTCCATGTCTCTAATTTGGCCCGACTTCGCGAACTAGGGCCTATTTTTTTTCACTTCAGTCCAAACGCGTCGCGTGCGGCCCTAGAAGAAGCGAACTACTGAGCAGACTTCATATTCTGACGAATTCTAGGCCTTTTCTGGACCCATCTTTTTCATACAATTACATATCATTTAGTGGTCAAAAGAAGTGCTCGGGGTATTTATTGCAAAACAATTCATTCAACCTCCTTTTTGAAGTCAGCCATCCCAGAACAAAAGGCAAAATCCAACATTTCACATACCGGTCTCGTCTCGTCTCGTCTCTATCCAATACATCTCTATTTGAGCAGCTTTTCATGACGAATCTCCATGGACTTTGCCCCCGACTCCGATACAGAGAACTCGCTACCGCCCGTGGCGCTCTCTGAGGTGGACGCGGCCAGTTTGCGCAATGTCATAGCGTTTTTCTCCGCCGAAACACGCCTCCAGCTCCGTTCTGAGGTCCAAAACACCCCTTTTGCCGCTCTATTCGAGGACTCAGCTCCGCTGACGGAAGATCTAGTCTCAGGAGATCTAGGGCTAATAGAATATAGAGATGGAGCTGACAGTCTACGACATAGCGAGTCTTTTCAACCGCAGGCAAGCGCTAATGAAAACGCTCTGGATCGATTCCCTGATAACCGCTCGCCAGGAGCCAGTCTCGAAGAGTCACAAGCGGAAATCCCTGATTTCGAGATCCCGGCGGCTAATTCTGAAAATGAGCAAGAATCAAGCGCTGTCTCCGCGCAGTCTATCCCTCCTACTTCTTCTATCCCTCCTACTTCTTCTATCCCTCCTACTTCTTCTATCCCTCCTACTTCTTCTATCCCTCCTACTTCTTCTATCCCTCCTACTTCTTCTATTCCTCCTGCTTCTTCTATCCCTTCTGCTTCTGCTATTCCTTCTATCCCTACTGTTCCATCTGATCCTTCTCTTTCTTCTCTTCCTTCTGAGCCTAGCGTCACAGCGTCTCGTCTGAGATCTTTACGAAAACGAACCTTTGCAAGCAGACATCCGTATATAGCGGACCAGGCCGACTGGCTAGGCATCTGTACGGTTGATAGCATCAACGAGATGTTTGACGGAGACGAGGAAATTACTCGCGTAATCCGAGCTCTTAACCAGCTTTATCTTCAAAAGAAAAAGCGGTATCCTGACGAGGACAGATACCGACTGAAGGACTTTTACACGCACTTGGGGCATTCCAAGACTTTGGCACTAGAAGGCGATCCCGACGCATCTGAACGAAGGGAAAAATCAGATATTAACTCCGAAAACCCAGAGTCTTTAGAGCAGGACTATGATCCTGAGATGCAAAGCTCGCAGATCGAGCAAAATTCAGGTGACGAGAACGAGGAGCTTATTCCATATGACGACTTCGAGATCCCTTTGACCCAAGACTACATGGAAGAGCCAGTTTATATGGACGAGCCAGCTTATAATGAAAATGGTGACTTCAGGAACGGCGAATCAAATCGAGAGACTCATTTCAACGGGGCCAGGCATAATGCGGAGCAAAATTCCGAAAATGAAGCTCGGTTCGAATCGGATAGCGAGGGCCAGACTGACGAGGAGCAATACATCAAAGTCGGTGGCCGTTATAGGAAAGTGAGCACAATCCTTCGAGGCGTACTCCCCGAATCGGCCAAGAGATTGGGAATATTTGATCGGAAGCCACAGGTCAAGCGTAAAAAAACCAATTGCCGCATTCTCGAGCCACGTAAAGGTTTGGCTGTTAGAAAGTCGAGATCTTCGGGCTCGGACTCTACTGATTTACGAAGAGAGCTATTTCTGGAGGCTAGGTATGCAAACAATGATATCCCCATGAGGATTCTGGTGCAACCCACAATTTCTGAATCTGAGTTGATATCTACCGTACAGCCTTTCGACAGCCTTGGAATTTTGTCTGATGATGAGCAGCAGGACTTACACCGCTCAATGTATGAGCGTCCAACGTATGAGCGTCCAACGTATGAGCGTCCATCTTATGAGCGTCCATCGTATGAGCATCCATCACACGAGCGTCCGGTTTATGATCTTCAAGTCTATGATCGTCCTCTTTACGACCGACATACACCTTCGCTTTCTCGTACCTCCACTACCTACAGCTTAGTGCTGGATTCTGAGACGCCTCAATATATCTCTTCGGGATCTGACTCGGAGCCGGAAATGATAGAGACATCTGCTGACTATTTTCAAGGTACTCCCGGGTTTTTTGAAAAGCACACGGGCTATAAATCCAATTATCATGATCCCTCGTCTGATTTTAATGGAGGCTCAACAGAAAATGGTGAAATCGACTATCTCTTAGCACTGAAGACCAACCCTTCAAAATCCCGGGGCAATAGCAGGCGAAAACAGCCATTGACAACAGGTACACAAGCACCACTGAAAAGAAAATCAAGCTCAAAATTGGCTACAAAGCCCGGCTCCCACGGTACTCGGCCGTTGTCAAGCAAAGCCCCGCAAAGTCTTCTCAAAGGTCCCAAAATTCGTATTGGAAAACCTGCAGCCACGAGTCAAAGACTAAGACAGCAAAGTCTCACAGGCTCTCGCAAAGGGAATGTATTGAAGCGTATCCAAGCGAAATTACCCGCATTTCGTGACTCGACCAAGAAGCACCAGAATACGAGAAATTCCACAAAGCTGGCCGGCTCCACGCATTTTCCTGAAGTTGCATCTGAGCCCCAAAAGAAAGATTTGGTTGCAAAACCACTATCGATTGAAAAGAACCCTCATATTCCGGCACAGCAGCATTTCAAACGAAACCCGACAATGAGCACTTTAGCCATCGAAACCGAGAGCAATCGGGCCTCCAAAGATAAAAGACCAGTGGCGTACGACTCCGTTGCCCTGCATTTTTTTCCCACAAAACATTTCCTTCTCGGGTCCACCACTGCTTTTGCATCTACTACCTTGACAGGTCTCGACGAGCCAAACTTGGTACACAGACTCTGCGAGGGTCGTGCTTTATTTCCTCACTCCGATAGCGTATCTCTTACTTTGAACGGAAAATCCTACTCGCTCGCTCTTTATGCTAGGGAAGAGTCTGCAAAGCAAGTTTTACACATTTTGGCGTCGTTGCGCAGATCTTTGATGAGCACAAAGCATGTTTTAAAGCCGGGGCTGATGGCACAAATACGAATGGCGCTTGTATCTTTGATCAAGTGGTTTCTTGTGTGTCGCGAAAGACCGTCTAATGCCCTCTGGTCTCTGTTAAGCTTAATTTTGGACATGCTCTCAAAGTTTCAGCTGCGAGACGTTCGAGCTGTGCAAATTACTATACATGGCCAGCTTTTATTTATCTGGTGGGTTTTGACCCAGCTCGAAAAAAGCCACGCAAATAATCAAGCAGACCGCTTCGTAAAAGCTTTGCAAGGCTATTGCAGCGACTGTTTTGTGACGTTCTTCAGCACTTTCACTGCCAAAGAGTTTAGCCTTGCATATGCGGCAAATTCGCCATCTCACGATCTTTATGAAACAGTCATGATTATTTACACCATCTACGAAAAAGAGGAAAAGTGCTGGTGGCCAGTCATGATGCAAGCAATCGAAGATACAATGATTCTTGGTACCGATGTCAGCGCCTTACTCGATACAACGTATTTATTGGGGGCCATTTTGCCAAAGAGACAACACAATTGGGGTCCTCTCTTATTAATATTGAGCAAATTAAAAGCAGCAGTTGACCTGCTGAAACATCGCTTATTCATCGAAACTTGTGAACTTGCGCATAACAGACTCGAGTGGCCCTATGAAGAAAAGATAATGACACAGCTTTACGGTTTTTTTGGCGCTCGTAAGTTTTCGAATTTTACAGACGAAAACAACGTTCCTTCGATGGTTTGCGAGGTACGCTCGAGGGCTGATATACCTTCCGAAAGCACCTTTGAAAAGTTCTTGGGACTATTATACAATTACATTTGCACTCTTTCGCTGGCGAAAGACGTTAAACGATTAGTATCAAAACTTCTTGCCTCGAGTCAATATCAATATGTACGGGGACGCAAAAGTCAGATCATGTTTGCCAATCGTCTCAATTTGATCGTGCTTCTTTCGCAAGTCTCAGATGTAAATTTGGGCAATCAATTGAATAATCTAGTGCTGCAGATCCTTCTGTCGGGAGATCCTTTTGTTTATGGACGGTCACTTGATGCTTTGCAGGTGCTTTCCGATACTAACTCCAAGAAAGGAGCGGCTCTTCCAGTACAAATTTTTGTTGCTCTTCTCGACTCCTTGACAGATATGACGGGCAAAGGAATGGTTCTGCCAAATTTGTACCAGAAGCTTGTGGACATGATTGGTTCGACATTCCGTGGTGTCAGCGAAGAAACTGGGGCTGGGGTTTTTGGCTTGATACAGATCTTCTGCATGTCAGACCTCACAAAAATACCGCAAACTTCCGTCCTCGAGGTTCTTGGCACTATTCTTCTATCTATGATGGAGATTGAAATTGTTGAGGGCGACTTCAGCCAGAAGCAAGTTCTGGTATTCACAGATTTTCAAAGGGCTCTTTTGAAGTTACTCAGCTTTCAAATGGAGCGGTTACCAGTCACCACAGGCAGCGAGGACCAGTCTATCGAAGAGACGGTGGAGCTCGGTATCCAAATTTGGATGTTATCCAGCAAAATAATGAAAACACAGCACTGGAACAACATGATGTATCAGAAATACTCTTATCTTGGAAACTCCATTTCAAGAAGTCGATTTATTATGTTCCTATGCTTGGAGTTTATTCAGTATGCTGATGTCGACTCCTTCGAACTACAAGAAATCGAGAAGGTGTTCTTCTACGGGTTGATTTCGCCTTCTCTATCAAAATACTCGGTTGAGTTGTACTCGTCTTTGAGTCGAAATCCCCACTCGATTTATTGGACATCTAATTCCTCAGCTCCCGAAATTACCACAATTTCGTCGCTTCAAGCACTGCGTTTGCGGATTTTGACTACCACTCTTCAAACCATACTGAGAAGCTCTTCGCTCCATAGGAATGAGAAAAGCGCTCTTATTGAGGGCTTTGTCAAGCGTCTACACGACGTTCACACAAACCACCACCAGGAGCAAGGAATCACAGAGTTGTGTAAACGGATCACTGACGTTTTATCCAGATTAACTACAGACTATGTCGCAGATAACGATGAGTTCTGGGAACTATCAATGAAACTAGGATTTCCGAATAAAAGCGTTCAAAAGAGATGGCTCACTTCAGATGACACAGCCAAAGTCCAATTACTCAACCAGGAATTTGTTTCTGCTCTTGTATTTGGAACTGATTATGTCGCCGCTTTGGACAATTGGATGAGTGGGGATATCGAGCGTGTGTTGTTCAGTATCCTTCAGGTGTATGCCTCGGCATTGCCTGCAAGCGTATCATACTGGGCACATGTTTCTCTTCTCTTAGAGTATGTCTACAAAAAAATGATATGCTTCCAAATTGCTACCAACGAGCAAAGCTTCAAGCAACTCTTACACTTGCTTAAAGATATTGCTTACATTTCAGACCACAAATCTGATAGCAGATATGCTCTTCACCAGATCAGAGCACTCCGTGCATGCGCATCAATACTCGAACATGCGTTTTATATTTTCGATGGGTATAAAGATAAGCAAGATGTGAGGCATACTATATTCGAATTTCTTGCAAACATGGACGTCGCTTGCCTGAAGCAGTACAAGCTCAAAGCCGTTTTCATGAGTTTGCCAGTCAGCGAAATACAAGGTAACAGCACAGTATACCATCCCAAATTCCAACACACTGCCAAAGAGCATCAGGATGCCTCTCACGATTTGCATGACTTCTTGAAACTGCTTGGTGATCTCGCATCGGGCACCATTCACGAGGATAGACAAATATGTGGACTCGATGGCTTCTCGTTCTTCTGAACATCTTCACACATGACCTACCAGCATACATTTATAACCCCCAGCACACAGGTACATGCAGCCAGCATACATTTACACGCGACCAGCATATATGTTTATATAAATCTATACTCAGCATATACAGGCGGAATGCAACTTGTAAAGATAAAACCCCACTTGATCTTTATAAGTTGCACTAACTGAGCATATTCTCATCAGTGCAACTCGCAAGTTAAGAGTCTATTTGTTCATAAACTCAGCAGTGTCACTGCAACCCACGCTGGCTCTTGATGAGGGCTATCTCTGCCTCAAGTTTATCCTTACCCTTTTTTACTTCCAAAAGCGCCACCACGGATTTAATAAGCTCATCATACTTTGTCATTGTTTTACGCGTGGGCATATTGGGCTTCCAGCTGGTTCCTCCAGCAGTAGGAATCTCAAGTTCCTGCAACATACTGTTAACTGCCTTGAACACAGACTGTCGCTGCTGCAATCCAGAAAGTTTCTGGGCAGATCGGAGAAGAACGTTGGGGGTCAACCGCTCGTTTGCATGGTACATCAAGCCATAAGCCTCCTCCTCCTTTGTCGTGAGCCGCTTTGCCAAGAGCTGCTGGATCGGATTCGGCTCGCCCTTGGGTTGTGCCGGCTGCTGCTTTAGCACGCCAGCCAAATATTGCTGCAAATGGGTCTGGAACGTGCGGTCCTTTTTGTGTGATGAAGACGCAGCCAGTGGGATAGGGGGCGGCACGGGGTCTGCGGGCACATTGACTGACTTCAGCTGCATCTTCTTTTTCTGATGTTTGTCCAAGATCATCAAGTTGTTGTACAAATTTGTGAGTCCTTGAGATGATTGGTATTGCTGGACAGACTGCGAGGACTGTGGAGAGTCTAGCAAAGTGAGAAGATTTGTTCTTTCCATAAGCATTTTCTTCGCGGCGAGCTCGAAGCGCCGGGCTTCAATTACAAGAGACTCTTCCTCGGCTATCTCGGCAGGTGTACGTTTCAAGAGGCTTTCGAGGTACTGTTTGCGGTCAATTTCTGCTGGTTTCGAGAACGCGTCGAGCGATTCAAGAAGGTTCGGATTCCCCGTGCCTTTATACTTCAAAATCTTCGCACACACGCGGTAAAACTGCTCCTTGAGGTCTTCCATGGAGCGGCCAAAATGCGCAGGAAACCTGTCGTTGATGATATGCCACTTGAGTTCGAAGCCTTTGCAGAATTCAAAAAGCAACTTCGTCTCCTCGTATTCCCAGTCGTTGTCTGAATCTAGTTCTTTGGCTGGTCCAAGTTTTTTGGCTGATTCTGAATCTCTCGATGAATCTTTTGTATTCTTTTTCGGGGATTTTGAATTTTCTCTGCTTGAAGTTTCATTCTCATTTGGCTTTGCAGAGATGGGGTCGGTTTGATTTGAGTCGGTATTATTGGAGTCGGTTTCTTTCGACTTTGTTGGAGAGCTCCCGCTTTTTGCAGTCTCCAAAGAATTCTCGGACTCTTCCACATTCTCAGCCTGTTTTTCCTTCTTTTCGTTGCTTGGAATAGTGTCTGCTGTGGTTTCAGCAACATCCTGAGTCTTGGTTTTTTTCTCCTCTGGAGAGAGGTTGTCTTTGAATATGGCTTCTTGAGTTTTTGCGGAAACCAATTTTTCTTCCCCTTTCACTGCTTTACCCACAGTATTCGAGGAGGGGTCCTTTATTGGATCGGCGCGATCATTGCTCCTTTTGGATATGTCTTTACTTTCCTCCTCTATTGTGCCATTACTTTTTGTCTCCGAGGAAAGACCCTTCTTTCTCTCGCCAAAGCTTTCCTCTTTATCCCCCACAGATTTGCCTCCAGATTTAGTTAGAACGGGATCCAGCTTCGATGCGTTCTCCTTCCTTGTGTCTCCGTTTTTCTCGGACCTTTGTTTCTCAAACTCCTTGCGTTTTTCAAGCTCATGCTCTCTGATTTCCGCCATGATATTACCATAAGTAGACTCGTCCACCATTTCCGGTATATCTATGTCCACCAAGAACTTGCCAAAGAAATATTCTCTGTTCTTTCCATCGGCCTCTAGGAGTTCTCTGGTCCCCTTTTCCCAATGGCTAAAAGTCGCCGACGTGCCCAGTTTTTTGTTCGGAACAAACGGCATCCGAGTCCAGGGCGACACCTTTTGCCGCCTCGCACCGGCTTTTCCGGCAACATTGATGTTGACTGGCGGAGTGTTAGGCCCCAATAAGTTATATAGCTCACGAGCCATGCCGCCTTTTTGGAGCGACGGTTGCTCTGTTTTCTGGCGTTTTTTCGCAGGCTGCAGCGCCTCGTCTCGCTGAATGTTGAGCACATCGAGTATATCGTTTGCCGACATATCTGGGTTGTTTCGGTGTGTGGTGAAGGGCCTTACTGATGTTTGTAGAATTGAACTGGAGCTAGATGTGAAGGTGATCCGAGCACGTGAGCCTGGCGAGTCACGTGATATAGTCAGAGGCGCATCAAATATCTGAGTTACTAACAACGATAGTTAGCCGAAGTAAAGATTTGCCCCCGACTTCCCAAAATTTGAGGGGGCAGGGCATTGTACATGTTTGATCAAAACTCATATTTGAATATTACAACTCTACAAAATCACGTGTTGACCAAAGGTGTATCCTGCTAAGGCTTGTGTAGTATCTTTAGTGACGTTCAAGTAACGTCGAGCAATTAACGGCTGGGGACTCTCAGGCCCCAAAAAGTATTGGCCACTTCTTGATTTCAAAGTCAAAGTTCCAAGTGATATCTCATCAAATGGGGATATACCGTCTCTCCTTCTCAAGAACCCGGAATGCCATAACAGGCTTGTAATAAATAGTCGCTCGCTCACGTGACGCGAGACTCCTCGAGCCAGTCAGTTGTCCCCATCTGAGTGAGCCGACTCAAGGCCCGGGCAAATGCAAACTTCTCCTCGTCGTTTGCAAACATCGACGCCTTCTTGGCCACCAGCCGATCGAACCCGTGTTTCACCACCAACTCGTCGTGCTCAAACGTCTCCTCCGTGCCCGTATCGCTCTGTCTTTTATATAGCTGGTAGTTGTCTTTCAGTAGGTTTTCTGGCTCGACAAAAAGATCCTTGAAGGCTGCCGCTCCCGTCGTCGCAATGCTTCCATGAGCATCGTAGACGGCATCGAGAAACGTGATGAACCGGCGCACGGTGTCCCTCACATCGATGCTCAAATACGGAATGTCGGTGATAATAAACGCCTTGTACGTGTTGGCCAACGTGAGGTAGTCTCCCGCACTCAAGTTTTTCCCGCAGAGCTCTTCAAACGAGAACTGGGCCACGTACGGCCGGCTGCTGGCGGGGACATGGAGCGTGCGGCCCCAGACCGTGATGGTATCGTCTTTCCGAACCGTTTTTTGCGGGTTTTCCTGGTTGAAGTACTCGTACCACTTGTCGATGTGCTTGCGGCTGGCGCTCACGTTGACCTTGCTGTGGTACTTGACGCCCGGCTTCGGGTAGTAGTAGACAGACGAAAACGGCCGGGCTATCTTGCGGTAGTCGGTGGGCGAGTTGAGGTAGATGACCTTCGTCTCCTTCTTGATCATCTGGATGCACGGGATAAACAGCACACGCTGGATTCCGTTCAAGTACAAGTCGTCCGGGGCCCTGTTGGAAGTCGCAAAGAGAACCACGCCATACTGCGGGCTCAAAAGCATGGTTAGAAGTCTTCTCAAAAGCATGGCATCGGCCACGTCGGTCACCTGGAACTCGTCAAAACATAGTACGGAGGCCGTCTGGGCAATTTCGCTCGCAAGAAGCGGAATCACGTCCAAATCGAGGTGGTTGTGTTCCCGTTTGAGCTGGTACGATCGTTTATGTAGGTTCTGCATGAACTGGTGGAAATGGAAGCGTCTTTTCGGGAGACTCGCCGGCACTGTCAGGTAGAACAAGTCCATAAGCATGGTCTTGCCGCAGCCCACGTCGCCCCATAAATAGATGCCTTTCACAAGCGGGTTGGGCAGATGCATAAGATGGTGTTCTTTTGTACTGAAAATGCCCGATAGAAGCTTGGAAAGCCCTGTTTTAGGCTTGAGGTTTTCCACGTCTGGCGTGAGCACTGTGGGAGGCACATAGTCCTCCAATTTGGCATGAAGGCTCGAGAGACTCAGGAGGATTTTCCGCTGGTACGGGTCGTCTCGCAATTTCTTGAGGGCCACTCTTTGCTCATAGGCTTCGAGAGGCGTGACGTTTTTTGCACGGTTTAGGTCGATTGGGCTCGTGCTGAACGTTTTGATAGCTAGTCTGACCGTATTTTTGGGAGCTAAATGGGTTATAAGCATGGTGATGTTGGGTGGTTTGAAAATAGTACTGAGAGCCAGTGCCTCGGAGTGAAAACTAAAGGATATACAGGGGATAATTCTCTTCGAGTAAAAAGCACTTTGAGATGATGTAGATCAGTTATAGACTATACCAGCTGATTGATCCGGTGGCGACGTGAGTTATCTGATTGAATGTATCTTTGAGTCCTATCTATAGCTTGTCCTGTTCAAGCTTGATATGTTTCACGAGCTTCTTTCCTCCGAGATTTATCCGAGCCTTTTCTCCTGTAATGTTATTCTTATTATTTGAGCAATTTTCTCAAATCCTCTTTTTCCAAACTCTTTTTTCAGGCTTGACAGAAAGAGTGCTGTCTTACGTTGGCAGTCCCGGTAATATATTCTGGGAACCCGGGGAAAACTAAGACTCGGAAACGTGGAGTCACTACTCTGAAATGGAACTGGACGGGCAATCGTTTCGAGCGCTAAGCTTCGCCTTTTGGATTTATCACCTCCTTAATACCCAAGTCTGCTGAACTGGATTTCAATATATATCGTGTTGGTGGAATAATGGCACTTCTCTTAAAATCTTGTTTATTTTTCGGCTGACTCTTTTTTCTATTTTTTTTTTTTCATGTCTTCCGAGCCGTTAAGGTCGCGCGTGCTTGGCCCCGCAAAATCCGAAAGAGGCCTCGGTGCTTCCTGCAGCCAAGCGTCATGGGATCATGTCGCAACACGAAAAAATACATTTTTTTTTTCTTTTAAAAAGAAAATCGCAGATTAGCATACTACGGGGAAAGTCGGAGAATAAAAGGTGAAGGGAGAGTAAGCAGAAGAAAATCTGTGAGTGGTTTCCAAGAGTGAGCTATATTAAATAATTAAAGAGGATCTCTGGAATCAAGATCTTCAATCAGGTAATAGAATTCAAAAGAGGTTTTGAAAATGTAAATGAAGAAAAGTCTTTTACTTTCAAAACATTTGTAATTGTTAGTAGAGTAGACCATGGGACGTCGACAAGTGCAAGATACCAAAAGGAAGAAAGTCATGATAAGTCGCGAAAAACTGAATGAAAACAAAATTTGTGAAAAGTCTCTATGAAGTCTACCTAAAGAGACCCAGGGAAGTGCACTAAGGTACGATTGCTTTCCTCTTGATCAAAGAATTAGCCAAAGAAGTCGGTGAGGCAACCCCTTTCAGCCGGTGACAGGTATGAGGACTGTCACTTGAACCGGATCTAATCCTAGGAAGCATTTCAAAAGTAGGGTCACACCTGATGATGAAAAGCGTGTTTCATTTTCAAACAGGTAAGTCTGAAGCACCTGGTGTGGATCAGCGACATATTATATGTTTTTTTTATATTTTAGTTTTTGTTACGCAAGGGCCGAGTAAGAGACGTCCCCAAGTAACACCCTATTGAGCAATGAATCTTTGAAGAAAAAATTTAGTCTATAATGATGTTTTCGAAGCTCCAAAAAATTGACGCGATTCCCTTGCTGCGTTGAAGAGAAAAAACAAATAATTTTCTATTTTGCATCTGTTTTTTTTTTCTTTTTTCGTTAAAGCTTTGCGATTAGACTCAGCAGGTCCGTAAACAATTTGGAGAAAGTCGGGACTAGGCGAAGGTCATGGTCTCCCAATCAGACTTTTCGAATTATGATATTCAACGGGCATTTTGAGTGTAAGTCATAATCTGACGGCTTCCTCAAAATCTTGTTTTCCCCCTCTGCCCCAGGTTAGTTTATGGGATACTAGGAAAAAATGAAGGAAAGTCAAAGCTAAATATGAGAGTAAATCCATGCCCTAGTGTAGTGTTGTGCTGAAAGAGTGCGAATATGAATCAATAGAGCATATATGCACACCCCGAACGACCTCGCCTTGTGAAGGCTTTGTAAGCGTGTGCGTCTAGCTCGTTTGGGAGTAAGGGTGTTATTATTTTAGGAATCTAGGGTAATCACGTGATGTCGCGAGTGAGGAAGTGAACTATTCTCCATTCGTTGGAGAAGAGTTTTACATCCTTATCGGCAAAAAGTTTTTAGATAACGGTTAGATAATAACACAGGTGGATTAAACTGAAGCAATTTAGCTGAACCACGTTAAAATCCTACTAAGTCGTAGAACTTTACCTGTGAGCGTAGCGCATTCAATCTACGATTATCTGATTTCTAATCAAAGGGTACCACATCTTGTAAGATGTAATAGTTGTCTTCCAAAGCGGGGCGCCGACCTGCTTGAGGTATGTTACTGATATTTCAGCATGAGGTGGCTGCCCGCCGTGAGGCATCACTGTGCGCTTTGTAGGTTTGTGAAGTTCCCCTCCCTGTTCTCTACCTAGAGTATGCTTGATTCTCTGTCTCTATTTGAGAGATAATTAAGCAAACTATTCTTTTACTTATGACTGACTCTACTTCACTGACTACTATGAGTAAACTATCTCCAACTTCGACTGACTCCACTGAAGAAGCTATCCCTAGCTTCGTTCAGTCAGGCCTAAGTATGATCTCAGGGACCAGGTGTATCCTTTGGTAGGACACACGGATCATGTGCACGAACTTGTCGCATCCACGACTACGTTACAGCATGTAAACATCCTGTATGCACCCTTCTAAATTTCATGTATCCCTCGTTTGTGCATGGAATTCTTGTCGCTAGGTGGCATCTTCAATGCATGCTTAGCAGTTCCATACAGTCCAGCTTATATAATACGGTAGTCTCGAAGGAACCTCACGATACACTTAACAAATATGCAATTGCGAGGCCCCCACTGCGTTCTTAAACTCAGAAAATTTTTCTTATACCAGTAAATAGACGGCAGCCTGGGACGCGATTGGTAAATGCTCATCTGTGAATTACTTAAAGTCAAGGAAAGCGCGGTCTCGTTCTTCAAAGCTCATAGAATGTTCAGTTTTTCGTACCTTGACTGCGACGATTGAATGACTGAATCTTGGAGCGGATCTATGAAGACTATTTTCGATATCAAAAATTCAAAACATTCATCACATATTTTGAAAGAACATAGATCCGGTGTTGTGCTTTAGATTTCGTGAGGATCTTGCGAATCTGCGTTCCCTCAAGTACATCGTGACACGTATCATCCTTATTTGCCTCTAATAAAAGAGCGCAATATTTTTTTAATATTTGCTTGATTCGCTTCAGCTGGAGTTATCTCATTCAAATTTTTAAAGCCTCCAAAGAAGCGAGAACTTGAGCAATGGTACTCACTGCTTCATGTGACCACGAAAATGCCACAAGTTATCGTATACTAGTATTGTCGCGCGCGCCTTGCTGTGCAAATTATCCACTTGAGTCTTCTTTTGGCTTTTAGTGATTTGTGGCACACAAGTCAAACCAGCATGCTCGATCGTAAATATCCTTCACAGCGAAAAGTCTAAACTCACCAGTCAGCTTTTCGGTGCGCTAAATCTCAAGTTCTGGTCTTTTCAAGTACTTTCTCGATGCAAGCGTACTCGTGGAAGCTTTCTTCACACTTTCTCTGCATGCTCATCAAGTCCTTGCAAGCACAACGAAATTTCCGGCCCAATTATCTCGAGGCGTGCGCATGCATGTATAAAGCTTGCGGAAGAATGTAGAAGGCCAAGAAAATCTGGGTGTTGAAAATAATTTGACATTGCTCCCTGAGAGACCAGCCGGGTTAAGTATTTAATATCGAACAGTTGTGTTTTTTGCACCTGAAGAAAGTTCAGAGCCGAATATTTAGGCTGATTACCCCCGAGTCCCTTGTAGCCAAACATGGCCATCTCGAATTATATAATGGTTTTCTCTTGAGAGCGCAGTTTCTTTGTTCGCATCGGAGGCACCCCAATATGGTAATTTTCGGCCGTGCCAGCAACCGGGCTCCGTATTATTCTACAGCAATTCTGCACTTATGATACCATAACCTTGCAGCTTAGTAATGATTCCAGGGATATATAAGCGTGAATGGCCGCAGCGATGGGGTTGTTTTGATGTTTCATCAAGCAATTTCAAATGACAAAACTCGAACTTCCCAAAGCCAAAGCAGGCACCAACGCGCCTTATGAACTCGCTGCAAACCTTCCTTACGAGTACCCGCTTCCCGAAGGTGTAGTGGGTTCTGCTATCGACCTCAACGACAAGACTCCAAAAATCTTTCAGCCTTTGAAAATCCGAGGAATGGTATTACCGAATAGAGTTGGTGTCTCCCCCATGTGTCAGTACGCAGCCGACAAGAACGTGCCAACGGATTATCACAAAATTCACTACGGAGGCTTCGCACTCAGAGGCCCTGGCTTGATTGTTACCGAAGCCACTGGGGTGGTTCCAGACTCTGGCTGTTCAGTTGCGGATGTTGGCCTCTGGAACGATGAGCAAGAGGCCAGATTCAGAGAAATTGTCGAATATGTTCACGCCAACACGTCACGTATCGGGGTGCAACTTGCGCACGCTGGACGTAAGTCGATGTTGGTACCCATGTTTCAAAGCTTAGAGGCTTGGGACCCAAGAGGTGATAAGGAAAAGGTCGTCGGGCCATCTGCTGTTGCTTATAGACCTGGAGGCGAGACACCTGTGCCAAAGGCACTTACTGTCGAAGAAATTCAAGATTTGGTCCAGAAATTCGGTGCATCCGCCAAAAGAGCTGTTTCCGCCGGATTCGACTTTGTTGAGATTCATGCTGCACACGGATACTTGATTAATGAGTTCATGTCCGCGCATTCTAACAAGAGAACTGATCAATACGGTGGCTCGTTCGAGAACAGAATTAGATTTTTATTGGAAATTATCGACTCTGTGCGGGCTAACGTCCCTAACGACTATCCCGTGTTTTTGAGGTGGAGCGGTTCAGAGTTGCACGATTCAAACCCCGATGCTTGGACTTTAGAGGACTCAGTGAAGTTGGCCCCAATTGTGGTTGAAAGAGGTATTGATCTTCTTGATGTATCGGGTGGAGGTAACGATGCTAATTCAGACAGGACACCAAAGCAGCTTGGCATGTTCTTGGACGTATCAAAGGCAGTAAAACAGGCCGTGGGAGACAAAGCTCTCGTATCCGCCGTTGGCCGTATGCACGAGCCCGCTAAAGTCAATAAGCTCATTGAGGAAGGCGTCATTGATTTCGCTTTCGTGGGTGGTCCATTCATGGTTAATCAAGGTTTGGTGTTCGACTGGGCCAAGGAGTTGAACGTCGCCCTTCATCATGCCCCTTCCTTGTGGCCCGTGAGACCCAAGTACGCGGAAATGATACAATACATCAAGGATGTCAATGAGAAAAACGCTGAGAAGCAAACTGTTTGAGCTGAAACAGGCCTTCGGAGTTCATGACTTGATTGCGCCATCTCAAAATAAACATATCGTGAATAACAATGAAAGTTCCTTAGCTATCACTAGCAGATCGGCCAGCCAGCGTAGTAACGCTAAAGTTATATCTTTTGTATCATCACATTGAATTTTTGTGAAGCCCACGGCTTCATATCATCTTTTCCAACGATTGACAAAAGTGGATTTGTTCCAACCACGTGTTACAGTTCCACAAGCGCGTAAGGAAGTTACCGCGTGTCAGTCATTTCGAAAAGCAAGTCATCGTGATCAAAACTCATGTCATCTTTTTGAGGAACTGCCCTATCAACATGATGCAGCACGGAGTAGTAATCAATGCCTTCGTCATCTTCTTCAAAAACATCTTCATATTTTATGCCTCTTTTCGTTGACTGGGATATAGAAGGACTTGTCACTAGACCTATCACAATGTCACTCGAAGCAGGGTGAGGTGATGGCGCTGCGTGCGCCATTGTCGTAGCAGTCAGTGGCTCGGCTTGTAGGTTCGGATGTCGCAAGTCTTCAAAAGGAGCACGATTCTCAGGTTGCAAGTCTATGGGGCTTTGTGGCTTATCGTGGCTTAACTTGCTGAGTCTAGATGTGATAGACGGCATATGCGTGTTCTCATACGATCCCATCGGCAAAGATGGCGCTGGCGAGCCCGTTGAACGAGAAGATCTCCTTGTAGCTAGTCTATCATCCAGGGGCGATAGTGATTGATTCTGCTGAAGTACCAAACTTGCACTGACGCTATCGCTGAGATGCTGATAGTGACTCTTCAACAATTGGAATCTATTCAATGCTTCGAAATGAGTGATGCTTTCGTTATTCGGGGTGGCAACTTTGGAATCGTTATTGCTGTTACTCAATCGAAGTTCTGATGTACCATCTATCATTTGAACAAAGGAGCTTATATCATCATCAGCGTAAAGGCCGCTGAATGGGACGCTGGAACCCAGCTCAACACTCGTGCCATAGTAGACGTTGCTTTCTGCATTAGCACCCGCGGTATATCGCGCTGATGTATTGCTAAATCGGCGGCTTTGGCGCGATCCAAAAGACGACGAAAATCGTGGAGTATTAAAGCTAGAGTCTTG
This sequence comes from Metschnikowia noctiluminum, assembly GCA_030578735.1. Lineage (NCBI taxonomy): Eukaryota > Fungi > Ascomycota > Pichiomycetes > Serinales > Metschnikowiaceae > Metschnikowia > Metschnikowia noctiluminum. The sequence goes on along the minus strand of JAKTYO010000038.1, from coordinate 52,152 downwards.
AAGATGATCATCGGGCGGTAGGTGAGACCCATGTGAGGAAGAGATTGACCGAGGCATCAGCAGAGTGTTGGTACCCTGTGTATTGTTTGTCACATTTGCGTTCACATTAGGTGTGTTGGAAGAGGACGTACTCCCGCGAGGATTTCTGAGCAAGGCCACCAATGATGCATTAGAGCCCGAGCGATTACTCGTGATGGAGATGCGACGTTCCATGGAAGAGCTACCCCCGCTAGCCTGAGTTGAGTTTAACGTGCTGTATGGAGGTGATGTTGAGCTGCCTATGGATCCTACCCTGAAAGGTTGAATGCTGGGTCGTGGGTTAGTGGGAGCGGGCACTACCGTCGCCAGACCGTGCTTTTTGGTTTTTGAGGGGGAATGCTCACGAAGTTCCGACGTACATGGCAGTACCGAGAATTTCTCATGGAGCAGGCCAAACGAGCCACGGGGTTGTTTGATGTCCCGAGTCTGGTTTGACGTTCGCACAATCTCTGTGGGTTTTTTCTCATTCTCAGTTTCATTTCTTTTTAAATGGAGAACAGACTCGGGATGTGATTGGCCTTCAGCTGAGTTTCTACCTCGGGGTTCCTGAGAGCCCTTCAAACGCTCATGATCAGAGAGAATGAAGTGATTCAGCAAACGTTCCTCTTGGTCTTGCACCGCAAATTTGTAATGATTTCGATATGCCACAGATACCCTCAATGTACCAAGACTTGTGTGAATGGGCGCAAACTCACGTTGCATCATATGTGATTCAGTCACAAGCATTTGATGAGGAATAATTGATTTGGAAAGCCCCACACGGCCCTTGGAATTGACAGGCTGCTTCCCGTCAATAAGCCTATTTTTCAATGCTAAGTTCTTATTTCCCAGCTTAGCCACCGCTTTCTTCGCCTTGTACGCCGGAAGAAGACGAACTATGCCGTAGATAACGCGAAGAAGAACAATTGCTTGTTTGTACACCAGCGGGAGCTCCTCGGCTCCGCCATTCGAACCAACGAGTCCGGCAGGACTTCGATCAAATTCAACAAGCCAGCGCTCTAGAACAACTTCCAGCTTTTTTAATCCTCCTTCCGCAACGGGCCAGCAGCTGCCATTGTCGTCCTCGAGCATAACCATTTCACATGGACTAAGTTGGCGAAGATCCAAAAACGTTTCGATGATCATCGGCGGAAATTGTGATAGATCCACCGATGATTTCCACGGCTTGAGCTCCTGTTTCGCCCACTCGGAGTCTAAGCTCGGCATATGTAGATTGAACCATTTGTTGATCTTCGCCAGGGCGCTATTTCCAGCTGGTGCCACACTTTCGAAAGGCAGTTGTTTCGTGTCTGATACCGATCGCGCCTGCGCGATCACCAGCAGTGTCTTTGTAAAAAAATTTTGAACGACTTGAACTAGTTTCGTCTGTTTGCGGCGCGTCCCTGAATCCAGCAAGGCGGTGGCGGATTTCTGTAGATCCATCCTGTGAGCAGAAGTATAGAGATGGGCCAAGAATGTCGACGGAAAGGTTGTCGCGCGGGAGTCTTATGTTGCTTAAGCGACAGATTTGTGAACTTCTTTTCTTCTGTTCGAACTGTGTACCCTTGAGCTCAGGTTTGTCTCGAGCACGTAATAGCGGCTAGCTAAAACCCGGGTAGTCAAACTGTATTTTAACAGATCACAGCTAATTTGGTCTTTGATTTTTTTTTGAAACAAAAGGTCTTTCAGATACTTCTTAGATCCTCTCGTATGAAGCAAGTCGGCTTTAAGATCAAATTTGCCGGGTACGCCTGGTGTCAGTATGTGTCTATAAATTTGTGGGGTGCTTCTGAAGCACGGGATCAGAAGTTGATGTGAGGAGGTACAGGTGTGCCCCGTGCTGCAAATCGATCTCGGCCTGCTTAGTTCTTCTTCTATACTCTTCAAATATCTTTCTACTTATAGCCGTAAGATGTAGGATAGTAGAGAAATACTGGTAGATTAGTTCGATAGCACAGTGTTTGAGAGCATTGAATTGGGTAAAGAAGAAGTTGGTTATAAAAAGTGAATTCGGGGTCTGGCGGCTAACTCGAGTGACCCCGCCATCACGTGATACTCGGTTAAAGACAGATCGATTATTCGCGACGCGCAGGGCTTGTCGTTCAAAATCAAATCACGTGTCCAAAGTTTTTGTCAGGGACCCCATAGCGGTTTAACGCTCTGGTGCTCTTTTGGATGACAAACCCTTACTAACCCCATTAGTCATGATTATGACTAATCAGGTTTAGTCAGCAAGCTGACTAATTGGCCACTTGGCTGGTCACTGTCAGTGTCCAATCGGTCAGCAAGCTGACTAATTTGCCACCGGTTTTACCACCGTTGGTCACCTAATTATCCAGCATTTGTCAGCTAGTCTCCTAGACCTACTAAGAAGAAATTCGTTATATAAAGACCTTTTCCCTATTGTTC
>JAKTYO010000038.1:0-49001 GCA_030578735.1 Metschnikowia noctiluminum | reverse complement strand
GAAGAAATTCGTTATATAAAGACCTTTTCCCTATTGTTCCTTGTTTCGTGAAAAGGTTCTAATTAGTTTGATTTTAGCTAAATATACACGCTACCTTAATGATTGAACGGTATCACGTATCTAACAGTTTTTCTTATAATATCCTAATACCACTTTTGCATCCTTATATCATATTGCTTTCAAGTAGAACCATCACATACTTTGTCATAATCCGTGTTTCGACCGTTAAATGGGTTTAATTTTTTACAAAAGACACCTCGGTTCCTCGGACAATCATAATATCTTTATGCGTTAATATCTCTCATCAAGCTGACATCGTTCTTCCAATGCATATTGACTCACATTAACATAATCGCCTCACGCGCAGATACATTCTCTCCACAGATTAAAAGCGCCCTTTGTAGTTCCCTTCTCGTGGATTTTTCTGCGTAGGCATTCAGGACCTCCATTGCCGTGCGCTTGGATTCAGTCAAGAGAGCACATGATAAAGCCATGTGCGAGTCAAGGTTTTTCCAAATATTGAAGTCTCCGGGAAAAAGCAAAGCAAACTTCTGCCACACATCGGAACCATCATTTCCACTGATACGAGCACCAATCTCTTGAAGCAACTTGGGCACTTGGCGAAAGTTGTCGCTGATAAGTTCTTGCAACTTCAAATTCTCCAATTCCTCCTTGATTGGAACGTAGTAATCTTCAAAGTTATTAGCAATCGAGATGGCACCCAACGTCAACACGACAAGCAAGGAAGAGCCGTTGGATTCAATAAACGAGAATAATTGGTCAATTGCCGCTTGCTTCGATTCAGGAGTATCAAGCGCATGCAAAATCTGGGCAGTGAGAGTAACCGCTTTTTGCAGCAGACTGTGCTCTGAAAGTATGATCTGAAATTCCTCAAGAGCTTCATTGTACTGCTCATTGAAGAAGAAAGCGAGCCCAATCACGATTCTAGAAGAAAGTGCTGCTTCACGCACGACCGTTGACTGCTCTTCATCTGAAATCAAGTCCAATGTGAATTGTGCATTCTCAATCGCACTTTCATACTCCCCGTTTCCGAGATAAACTCTAGCCAACAGCGTTTTTGTTGTGGCCACTTCGAAGAGAACCGCAGAGCTTTCTGTTTTCTCAAACCGTTTTTCGAGAATCTCGCACAATCGTTCGCCGATAGTAATACTAGTATCATATGTATGGCACCTTTCACTCAAGAGAAGAGCGAGTTTGAGACCTGTTTCGTTCTCAGGCTGGAATTTCAAAAAGCTTTGAATTGCGAAGTTGGCGATGCTGAACTCCTGTGCGGCTTCAACATCTCTGGCGTCTTTTGCGCTACCGATTCGATTGTTGATCACAGAAAGCGCGTAGCACAATTGGGCCAATGGACTGCGCCCATTAGAAAGCACATATGCATGCGTAGAAAGTCGCTTTGACTTCTCTACATCTCCGGAAACTTCTGCCGTCAACGCGTTCCCGAGCCAAGGCGTGGACTGCTCGGGAGCCAAAGACGTGGCTCTATCAAAAGCCTCTTGAGCCAATTCGGCGTCGCCATATCTCAAGTAAAGCGCAGCCAAATTCGACCACACACTGACATCTCTCGAGTCATATACGCTCGCTTTAATGAAGCAGTGTTGTGCTAACTGAGGATCAAACGACACATAAGAGTTTCCTAAGGCAAGCCAATACTGGGAGTTTTCGGGCTCAAGCTTGATAGCATGCTTAAATTGTTCAATTGCACTTTCCCGAAGCGCAGCATTTGGCTCGTCGCTAAGATTAAAGGACTCCAAAAGTGCCAAACCGAGATTGTACTTTGTGTACGAGCGGACTAATTTGTGAATTTTTGGACCTGATGCGTAAATGGCCGCACGTGCCGCTAAAATGTTGAGCATGGAAACAGCCTCAAGATGGTGGCCATCAACAAAAAGAGATTTGGCAGAAGAACTGGAAGCGAGTTCATCGTCAATTCCAGAAACCTTTTGCAAGACTTCGAGAATGAGGTCGACGCGAAGCTCGGACATATCCTGTTGAACCCTTGTCACCAATTTGAGACATTCGCCCAAAGCCTTCCACAAACTAAGCGAGCAGTGGTTTTGTTGTGCTGCCTGTGCAATTGTCTCGATAGCCAAAGTATTGGCCTGAAGTGTTCTTTTTACGAAACCGCCCAGAAGCAATTGCGAGCTGTGCATAATGTACAGTTCATACAATGCATTCAATATGCACTCAGCTCCAGGGTTCATGATCAACGCGTTCCGCAACACTTCAAGACCACTCGCGTAGTCTCCAACAGCACAGACAGCCGATCCCAACATGTACTGACTGACCCAAGAAGTGGGGTTTGTTTGGCTTGTGTGTTGAAACACCTTGATGGCTGCATCCATACGCCCGCAGTTATAGTACGCCTCGCCCAAACCAATCCAGCACTCCAAGTCCATAGCTTGCATCCGAAGAGCTGTTTGGAACCACTCGATGGCTTTCGCGTCATCTTGTCTGTTCAATGCTGAACACCCCAAGACACGATAAGGCCAAGATTTGTCCTGGTCTTCGTAAAGCTGGCTGAAAAGAATCCGCTTGCTTTTTTCGGACGTCACAACTCTCTTACACAAGATTTCGGTGACTTCCCAGTCGCTTTTTTCTGCCAAATCTTGCACAAGGTACTTGGCAGCGGTGATTTCGGCAACATCGAGCTCGAAAGCTTTGTAAAAGCACTTTTGCGCACGGGCCTTGTCGTCGTAGTGATCATAGTAGATCACACCAAGAAGAGTGTAGGCAGGAGCAAAGGTCTTGGAGTCCTTGAGGGAGAGAACGAGGAGATCGTAGGCGGACTTCAAGTTGGCCTCGTTTTCGGAATCCTCCATCATGTAGCTTTTCGCAAGTCTCCAGCGGAGATTTGCGCGTGTAACAAACGATTTGGACGATACGCCTTGCACATGTTCGAGAGCCAAGTTCAACGTTTGTCTTCCGTCCGCAAATTGCTTCTGCAACACCTTGCACCATCCAAGCTCCATAAGCGCTCTCGAATCGTGTGGGAATTCGCGCGCAACCAGTGAAAGAAGCTGGTCTGCACTATCCAATTCACGCTTGGCTACTAGAATCAATCCTTTCCCTATCAAGGCGTGTTTGTTCGCAGGGTTGTCCAGCAAGATCTTCTCATAAAGCTGGAGTGCTCTGCTGAAGTTTTTTGGGGCTTCGTGGTAAGTGTACACGAGTGCAAGCAGGCACAAAATATCTTCTTTACAGTGCTGAAGGTCAATGCCATAAGTCCGCTGCAAATCGGCCAAGCGACGAATCACACTTGTGCATTTTTCAGATGCTGCCTCATACTCTTGGAGGTGGATGTAGTAGTTGCACACAATGCGGTGCGCCAACATGGAGTCTGGGCATTTTGCATATCCTTGGAGCATGAGATCCAAAACTTCACTTGAGCTGAGGCCATCCACCACTACTTCATCGGTTTCAATGGTCTCGTCATTGATGATGACGTCCCCAGAGTCGTCTTCTTGCTCGCTGCTGCCGAGATAAACGCCTTTAAATTGATCCTTGTCAAACGGACACATATCACTCATGACGTAGGAGTACAAAACTGCACTCAAGCCCTCGCCCTTGAACTTCTGGATGCATTTCTTGAGCAACAGCTGGTCGAGGTCACCTAGCGTGCGTGGATCCTGTAGATCCAAGAGAAGTGACCACGTGAACACGTCGGGTGTGTCTAGAAGCACCAAATCATCGGCCATTTCTTTGATTTCCTCGAGCAAGTCGCCTTTTTCGGGCACAATCTTCAACAAGGCGTACTTATACTTGAGATACTCGACCTCGTAGCCCCGGCGCAGCTCGTCATTGTCGCAGTTTTCGAGGTACATGCGATAAAGAGACGAGAGATCGGATTTCTGGCGTATAGACCACTCGAGCTCGTATAAACGGGCGTGCAGCGCAGGCGTAAGAATCCTCGGGAGCCTGAGTTTTTCCTTGGCTACTGCCTGGCGCACTGACTGGTCTTCCTCGGTCTTTGTGAGGGTCAAAAGTTTTTTTATGTTATCCGCTGGAGACCCCATTGAAGAGCCCACGATCTCGCCCAATTCCGTGCCTGGGAGAATGGCGCGAAGATAGGTTTCGTATAAGAGAGAGTCTTTCTGGAAGTCTCTTGCATGCAAGTAGTTGAAAACGTCCTTGATGGTCTCAGCTATGGGGACATCTTGATCTACCTGAACATTCAAGTATCTCGTAAGCACCAGGAAGTATTTTGTGTAATCATTGCCGGATTTTGCCACCTGGTACCAGCCACGCCATCCCAAGAGGTTGTCTGGCTCCAAGGAGGTAGCCTTTTCAAACGCCTTCAGCGCTTGGTCTAAATCTGAAAGTAACTGATACAGTTTGCCTTTGAAAATATAAGCGAAGTAGCAATTTTTATCATATCCGAGCGCTTCTTTTGCGTAATAGAGGGCATCTTCTGGGTCGTTACGCTCGATCGCGGCCTTGGCGGCCTTAAGCAGCTGCTTCAACGACATGTGGCGGGGAAATATATGGGTGAACTGAGGTGTGAAGGGAGAGTTGCTTGCGTATTACGGTTCCTGGTGTAGGTGGTGAGAGCCAGGGTCACGTGATGTGATATGGGCCTACCCGTTATCTCGAAACAAAAAAAGAAACCTAGAAAAATGTGTTTTGCAAGAACCGAATTTTGATTGGCCTGAGAAGGTTTACTCAGGCGTTTTGACCATAGATCGTTATACGGTCTCTCATATCGTGTTCGTGGGGACACCCTAAGCACCTAAAGCAAATGCGATACCTGAACTCAAAGATCGCGGACAGTAATCGAGCAAGTTGTTTCATGGGCTTTTTTTTTTCATCAATTTGTATGAAAAGCCCTCGTAGTCCTGGCCGGAATCAGGCGTTTTGAATGAAATGCATTTTTTTTAATAAGTCGTTATTTTGCTCTGAGCAATAAATTGCTTTGCTCTTCTTACTTATTTCTCAGGTTACTCGGGGGTCGATTGCATCATTCATCTTTATCATCCTTTTAAGGTCAACCCGAGGCATTGTATCAAGACTAATTAATTATGAGAGGGTTTGAGAAAAATAAAAGAAGAAATAAAAAAAACAAATAGTTCAACTCAAGCAAAACCGAGAAGCATTCTTGTTTGTTAAGTCCAGTCTCCAGGTTTGATCTCTAAATTCTGAAGAAATTGGACATGGCAATCCGCCGAAGGTTTAAGCACTAAAAGCTTCATGCGTCGTGTTGGCATTTAAAATAAAGGGAATTTCGGAAATTAAGATCAACTAAGATCAATTAATTTCACAATCAAATCAATTTTCGAGAAAGAGACAATCCAGGTGAGCACTTGCTCCAATGTGCTTCTCAAAGTATTAGACTTGTCGCGCAATCTCTCTGGCACTTTGCTTAGTGGCTGCGAAATGGGACATGACTCAAATGTATTTTCGAGTCCATTTTATCTTCGAGTCGATTCAACAAACCAGACTTCAAACCTTAAACTGCAAGAAAAAAACCTTACGTTTTTGGACTGAAAACAAAAGTGGGAAGAAAGGTAATTCTTCACAGATAAATTTCGATCCACAGAAAATTACAAAAGAAAAATACACACTAGAAAAATTATCAGCTTTCGGTTTGTCGCGGTGTTGATTATTCGGTGCTTTCACCCAAATTTTTGTAGGCGGCTTTCAAAACTGCATGAGACAATTCCTCGGTAAATGTTGCAGGCTGGAGTTTCTGAAGAAATGCGTTAAATGCAGCAAAGCTATTTGTGACGGATATGCTCTTTTCATGGCGCTAATGTAATGTCTAGGTGTCAATGAAAGACTAAGCAATTCAAGCGTTACCGTTGAGGGTCGCGGTAGTTCCCGAGGCGGTATAAAAGAGAATTTTGGAGACAAAATACAGGAAGCAAAAGAAAGTTCAGAAAGCATGAGGTCTTATTAGTCGCAGAGCTGAATTGGCTCCGAGTGTGAAAATATGAAAAATGCCACATCCAGGCACCTCTAATTATTCTGTAAGCCTCATTCTTTTTTTCTTTTCGTTAGTCATGTATTCCTACTCATGATCGAGCCATGAGCATGTTCCGCATTGGAACGTGTCACGTGATATGCCTCTTTCCGAAGTGTGGAGCGCCGAATACTAGGAAAAAAATATGTCCCTACACAAAAAAAAGTTTCTGTCTCACTTTGCCCTACAGTGATCAGTTCCAAACCATCAAGCTCTATACAAATACAGTCTATTAAGACCACGGGCTCTCTTATTATCCCACGACCTTCTATTGATCCCCAGCTGTCACGTGACCTGCCATCTCGCGCTTGAAATTTCGCACCCACCGTGCCGGATCACTATGCAAACAAGTACATAGGGCCCTCAAACTCCATCTCATCCATCTTCAAGGACGCTAAAACCCCTAATTTCCAGGTTTTGGCCACGACCTCAAACCCTCTTTTTTCCTTCCCAGGCCATGGTGTCTCCACATAACGATGCGTCCAAGACCCAGTCGCCGCAGTCATACCTCTACACGTGTCTAGCGGCGAACCATCTAGGCGATGCGGCATCTTTGGTGATCTCGTCCTTGATTAGTTATGGGCGTCTAACCGCCAAGGAACTTGCAGCCAAATCACGGCTCACACAAAAACAGGTCCGGGCCGCGCTTGTGTCTTTGATCCAGCTCAATGGCGTGCAATTCTGGGCCGAAAACGGGGCCCACAGTGGTCCTTCTCGAGCTTCCTCAGGGCTCAATGGATCGGTATACTATAGCTTCAATCCCCGCGGTTTAGACGTGCTTTTGCATGCGGGTGATATCGTCACACACGTGAAAGAGATCTACGGCGCTGAAGCCGCCGAGGCCGTCCAGAACATCATCGAAAACGGAAGTATTGCAGTCAAAGACTATATTGGTTCTTTCGAGGATGCGCAAACCCGCCTCGACAAGATGGCAGTGCTTGTTTCTCTCTTCAACGAGGGCTGGCTTTGCCGGCTACGCGCCTTCGAGTTCCATCCGCTCGAAGACTTGTGGCTGAAAATGTATAATGAGACATTGAAGCAAATGCCACGTTCGGCTACCACAAGCGAGGTCAAGCGTGTGGCCGAGGCCAAGGAAAAGACCAAGATCAAGCTTCTGGATCTCTTTGCTTCCGGGCTAGAAAAAAAAGACGTGTTTTCCGTGGAAAACGGCCTCCACCAGCTCCGTCCGGATATCACCATCACGTTCTGCTTCTCCAGGTACGAAAAAGCCATGCGGTCGCGTGCATTTGCAGCGCTAGCAGGCCTGCGCATGGGCTTGATTACGGGGCAGGTGTATGCTGCGTGCTGTGCGTTGATAGAGCAGAAATCGCCAGACTTACATCATAGGTCACTTGAAATCAGCGGCTTGATTGTGGATCCCGAGGAAGAGCAAATGTTTTTGAGGCTGATTGAAAACGCCTTGGTTGACGGCAAGCAGACCGTGTTCTCGATCCGAGATCTTGCGCGTAGCTTGCCGAAAAACTTGGACTTGCGCAATTCCATTTTGACCCAGAACTTTCTCAAGCCAGCCAAGCGGAGTGCCACTCAACAAAACGATCACATGGCCAAACGAATCAAGCTCGAGGACGGTGTAGCGGGGTCAGATATGTCTGAGCAGATTTCAAACCTACAGTCAGTAGACGAGTCGTTTGATTTTGAAAACACAGACTCTTCCTCTGACTTGCACCCGGAAACATTGCTTGCAGAGCACATGCGGCTCTTGGCATCGAGCCCGATTGGATTCGTGTTCGAAACCGCGCCTGGGTCATACTCGATTCCGTTCTTGCAGGTTTCCAAAGCCGTGAAGCAGTATCATTACGATGCGCTCATCAAAAACACTTTAGGTAATAATGCGCTCCGTGTTCTCAAGTGTATTAAGACAATGAAGTTGGTGGATGAAAAGGCCATTTCCAACACGGTGTTGTTGAAGGACAAAACCGTGAAAAACGAGGTCTACAAGCTTGTGACAAGCAATGTGGTTGAAATTCAGGAGGTGCCAAGAAGTGCGGATCGGGCGGCGCTGAAGACATTCTATCTCTTTAGACACAAAGAGGCACCTTCCTACGTGTTCGTGGCCAAATCGTTCACATACTCCATGGGCGCAATTCTCAGTAATGTGGACCAGTTCAAAGCTGACCACAGAATTCTTCTTGCAAAGTGCGACAGAGAGGACGTGAAGGGCCACGAGGAGGAATTGCTTTTGGAGTCGGAGCTCAAGACGTTGCGTGACTTGCAGAAGAGAGAAGTGAAGAGTATCGGGCGTTTCAACAGACTCAAGTGGATGCAATTCATCTTTGGCAGTCTTTAAAAATTCAGGAAGCGAGGTTGAATGTGATGTTTCTTTGGTGATGCACTGTCGGTGATGGGTCTCCTCACGGGACTATCGTGGCAAGGCAAAATCCAAAGCATGTGGAAAGAAAAAAGGTTTATGTCATCATCGCATGCGTCATAGTTTAGTTGATTCGTGGTCACGAGGAGGATAAACGAAATGTTCAGATTTCAGACTGAAAGCATGAGAATGGGATACACAAATGGGCCAACCCTCGCAAGAATATGTAGGCATGTTTATCTGGCCCGCTTATGATGTTGCAACCACGAAATTGAGAGCTTGGTCTTTGTCACAAGATCAATCAATGGGCAAGTGTTCAACCGAATAACTGATTCTTCCTCAGTTTCTTTCTTTTTTTGTGAAACTACAGTGAGGTAATGTAAGAATCTCCCAAAACACATCACGGGATGTCAAAGTCCTTGTTGTTTGACATACTATAAGAGGGGCTTACACCTTTTCATGAGATGTCATGGGTGAAGTCCACCTAGCCAATCTATCAAAAGATAATTATTTAATGTGCGGATAAAAATCAAGTTTGTTAGTAAAAGTAAGCCTCACAAATGTAAACTCAAACTGGATCAAGTAATGCCAGATTGCAAAATAAAAGGGGTGTTTATGTGCTTCTAAGATCGTGGTGAGCCTGTGCTTATGATTCATAGCCACGAGGAAATCAACTACAAGGTTTCACCAAACAGTCATAGGAAATAACTTTTTTAGTTCCCCATCACTTATTGTATTGCCAGAATATGAATCTGAGCTTAAAATCGAGTACTTTACCTTATGATGCAATTCCAACAACAATCTCGACAGTTGAAATCGTCCTCTTATGCAAATTTTAATCAAGGTCAAATCGCTGTGCACCTTCATTAGCTTTTCAAACATATTATGTTCTCTCAGTCGATCTTCCTTAAGGCGATAGAGAGGAAAAAAAAAACCAAGAAGATGAATAGAAACGGACACAGAATTTTTTAAAAGATGAAGGTATGAAGCTGATGTACGTCAATATACGATCGCACAACTGCCAAAAAGACTACAATGGTGGAATGAGTTCCATTCGATCCCAGACAATTCAAGGAAAAAAAAAAAAAAATTATCTAGAATTAAACCCAAAACAAGATTAAGCTCATTTAGCTGCTCTTTCCATCGGTCCGAACTTGAAATCACATGTTCAAGTAACCCACTCTATGCCTCAAAGCTCAGTTGCAACAATCTATTTTGTTTTTCGTTAGTCATGTATTCGCACTACATATCGTAAATTGCTGCCCCAGTCCGCACCCTCACGTGACTCGGCACATAAGCGGCACGCGGCAAAGAAAGAACCCGAACAACTCCAAAGCATCTGTGAAACAAGATAAAACCCACCATATCTTCATACACCACTCGAAACTTGCCCATTGATAATGTCTCGCAAGCTGTTCCCCAATCTTCCGGCATCTGCTGAGGATGTACACGCGAAATCGGGGCCGAAAAAGCCCCAAATGTCATACACAGATCTCACGAACAATTCGTCTTTTCTGCTTGCCAACAACACTTTTTCTGAGCGGGACAGCGACGATCTTTTGGACTGGATTGACGGATTGAAGCTCCGTGCGTCTTCTCTCTTTGAAAAACAGCGCTCTGAGCTTGCGCAGCTCCGAAAAGAGGCTCAGAGAGAAGAGCTCCGGCAAAAGTACAGAGAGCAAATAGACCTGACGTCATTTGACAAATTGGGCGCTCTTCTACAAGAAAAAGAATCTCAAATAACTGCTCTAGTACCCGGCAAGCGGCAGGTAAGTTTCCCAGAGGATACGTGCCGACCTCAAGAGGGTCACGGGACCCTCAAATATCTGACTCATCAGAAGAAGAAGATGAACAAGAGGAAGAGGACGAAGAAGAGCAAGCGAGAGAAGCATATCCCGAGAAATTCGCAGCTCAAAGAGAAACAAAAAGTCGCTCAAATGAAGAAAATTCACGCGTCAATGAGCCAAAATACCCATCTTCTAATGCTTCCGATGACGATGTGGTTGAAATTCTCTCGGATGAGTCTTCTGGAGGGTACAATGAGTCTGTTGAATCAAAAGTCAATCATATGAGGGATGACGCTGGGTCTACTGTTCATCACTATGGGTCGGAAGAAGAAGACGAACAAGAAGAAGAAGAAGAAGAAGAAGAAGGAGAAGAGGAACTGGCGAAAGAGGAAAATGAGGATCTAATAGCCAGCCAGGCAGACGAGCAACTTGATGAGGAATATGGCGAAAATATCGAAGATTATTCTGATAATGAGGAACAGCATGATGAAATAGAAGAGTATTCTGAGGAGGAGGAAGAAGAAGGAGACGAGTTTGAGCATTATTCACGAGTCTCTTATTCCACAAGTCAGCGAAACCCACACTCCAATCACCACGCTCACTCTCAAAGTGCCTCTTATAGTCGTCCGCGTCTCTCAGATCAGACATACGGAATCTCTTTCAATCAGAGTAATAGGCCACAACCTCAGTCCGGGGAGGATCTCATAGAATCCGAAGATTTCAACGAAATGAGCGATGATCTAGATGCCGTGGAAGACGGGTATTCGGATGAGTCCCTAGAGGACGAGGTTGAGCGTGATCTCAATCATCATGAATATCTAGAGTCAGGAAAAGAGCCCTACAATGGCCAAGCACAGAGTGATGTTGCCGAGGAGAGTGACGGCATGGACGAAAATAATAGTTTGGAGCAGTATAGTGTGGACTTACAGGAAGGGAAGATAAACTCAGCAGAAGCGAATCTCCCGCTTTCCGAATATGCTCAGTTGGAGTCGCTTGCTCTGCGGTCTTTAAATCAGCAAATGGACCCTAGTGCCAATCTCTTCGCACAGGAAAACCTCCAGTTTCAAGATGAGTATGATGTACAGGCCGCATACCAAAACGAAGCCCACGAGGGGGCAGATTTTGATGTTCTCACGGATGAAAGCGATCTGCCTCGACTCGAGCAGGACGAAAGCAGCTTACATAATTTTGCCGAAGAAGATTCGATAGACCTTGACGAAGAAGAGCAGAAACATGAAGAAAAGCAAAGAGAAAACCAAAAGGAATACGAAAAAGAATACATGCGGTCTGATATTGATGGGCTTGAGGCAAATTCTTCTTCTGTCTCTCTCATTCATCAAGAAGCAAATTTGAAGATAAACAACAGGTCAAATCCTGTGTTGGAGGAAGTGAACGGATCAGTTACAAGTGATCATTCAAATAAAGAAGATATTCAAGACGACGCTTCATACTCCGACGAGGATGCAGCCAAAAGTATTCTTTTCGCCAAATTGGCCCAGCAGGCTCTTTCGTCTCATGCACATGCCGAGGCAGAACTTAATGACGAGCTTTCTATCGCTTTGGGCGATGCTGTAAAGGAGTTGTTGGCAGAGAAAAGTCATGAATCCTTGAAAAATGGATCCGAACCTTCAGTAAGTGGGTCTGAATTAGATAAGGAGGGTTTTGAAAAGGATGATGATTTTGTTGAATCTATGACTGACGTCGTTGAGGCCGCATCCGACATACAGAGTGAAGAAGAATTGAACCATGCGACCAAGGATGAAGATGAATCAAATGGTAACATGATAAATGCTTCTACGGAAGACTTAGGACCCGAAGCCCACCCGGCTGAGAACACGATGCCTTCTTTTGGTGAACTGCCCAGGTTTTTGTCCTTTCAAACTATAAAGAAGGAAGACCCAAAGGCTGTTCTCAAGCAATTGAAGGCAACACAAAAGAAGTTCAACCTTAGGCTCGATGCTGTTGAAAAGCTTACGAATGAAGTTGGTGAGGTACTGGACTCCTCCTCTTCGTCTGCACCACTGCTGCCAGAAGAAGGACAAGTCTCGTTTTACGATGCTAAAGAAGCGCCTAATTCTAAGGTATTCCAAGATTCGAAACAACGATTTTCAGTGTCAGATTTTGAGAAACCCATTCCACCCTCGCTTGCAAAAATTGTTGATGATTTGGAACGGCCAGAGGTTCCTGTCCTTGAAAACCTCAACAACGTAGATTTGGAATCCGAAGGTACACTGGAGAATGAAGTACTGGTTTTTGTTGACAATTCTATTGAAATTGATCTGGTCGTGTCACATGAGGAAGTCAACGATCAGTCAGTCGTGATTGAGCCTGCAACCGAAGAAGATGTTCTTATTCTTTATGACGAGCTCACGGAGTTCGACAATGTTGAAATCTTGTCTCCTTCGCAAATAGAGGAACCAGTGAAACCCGAGCCAGCGAGCAATATTTTGAATCCACTCCTCGAATTCGTGAAGGATGTGGATGTAGAATCTGTGATTCATCCCACTGAGGTCATTGAGCCGATCGAGGTGGCCGAGCCTATCATTACTGAAACATTTGAAGATGCGGTTGAATTTGCTATTCCTACGTCAATTGAGGAGTTAGAATCAACAATGAACACTCCAGTTCTTTCCGAGAAAAGTGTTGGTGAAAGTTATCTTGGTAAAACAGATTCTGCAAAACAATTTTTTGAAAACCTTTTTGTTCCAGAACGCTCGCGTGATGCCAGCTCGAATGATTTATTCTCTAAGGATAGCAAAGATCCAGGGATTCAGGAAGATGAAAGTCAAGCGGATGGAGAATTTTCAGAAAGCAACGATTCAAGCCACACGAACCGCCGTGACCAGAGTCAAGTAGCATTTGATGCTTCAGTGTCTGGGAAATCTGAATATTCTTCAAAAGTTCTGTCAGGAAATCAAAACGCTGCGCTGGAAGTTGGGACGCAAAACTCATATTTTGGAAGTGCGGAATGCAGTGCCTCAATTCCTGAGAGTGACGGCAATCTTGAAAACCTTGAAATCTACGAGAACATAGACGAGCTGAAGAACTTCCTGGAAGATGAGGACATGGACTCTGAGTCTGTAATCGAGCCAGTTGATGAGGGCCATAAATCAGGTACTCATATGCTGACCTACAGATACATTTTAAGGAGGGAAAAGAGAAGGACGGATGACGCTGAGCCATCGAGCTCCCCCGTCAAAAAGTTGAGGAAGGTACTTTCCAAGCTAAATCCCTTTCATTGGCGCCAACACGAGGCAAAGTTGGGGGATGACGATGAAGATCAACAACCTTCGGAGGCAGACTGTGAAAAAGTTGTCATCGAAGAAAGTGCTTCAATGTCAGTGGAAAGTGAAGAAAATCTGATACCTAGCTTGTCTCTGTTCAATTTAACATCAAATCGTGAAGGGCTCACAAATGTTCCAATGAGCTTTCGCAATGTTTTTGACGGTCCAAATATCGAAAAAGAGGTGCTTGAAGAAGAGAAATCTCAATCGGCTGGCTTGGCCATGCCTCAAGTGAATGCGAATGAGGAAATCGAAGTCGAGTCTGGTGAAACCGAAGATGCAAATATGCAAGCTGAGGATAGTTCATCAGAAATCACCCATGTTGTCACTGGGGCCCTTCCTGAAAAAAAATCCGTTGAAGAAGAAGTAGTCATTGAAGACTCCAGCTCAGAAGCTGTCGAACTGGTGAATGGTCTGGATATTAGTGAAATAAGGGTCTCGGGTCAGATCGTCCAACAAGACACTACTTCCTCAGGTGTTTACTCAAAGCAACCTATTGTCTTGAGCGTTCCTCCCTTACCGAGTCCAGTCTCTTATATCCGAATCGCTGAGGCTAATCGTGAGCTTTTGGAAGAGCCTCCTAAGCAGTTTGATCCTCCTTCAGAAATTTCAGAAATTTCCGAAGTGAACGAGGCGATCTTGCAAACGGCAGAAAATGTCGTAGACTTTGCGCAACCGGTATCCGAAGTGTTGGCATATATCCACGAAACCGTGGAGCTGCAGGCTTCTAAGGATGAAAAAGCTCAAGCTTTTGAGGATGGAGAAGCACAACCTTTTGTTTCTCAATCTGCGGGATCTCATAATAAAGTTGAGGAAGTCAACAATGGGATTAGCGATGAGATGGAGGCCTCCAAAGAAGTAGGTGCGGTGATTTCGGAAATTGACGCAAATACAGCGGAAGCAAAGGCAGAGTCACAGTCTGATATAAAAGCCTCAAAATCGATGAACTCGCTGCAAGTTGACGAGGAATCCGTTGCAGTTGATCAGCGGGTTCCAGCACTTCCTGAACAAGAAAAAGAGCAAGTGAAAATCACAGAAGGTGAAATCCACATAAATAAGGTGAGTGATGAAGATCCTGTCGATAAGGATTTGGAAAAGGAAGTCTCAGATGAGGTTCTAGAGGTTGTAAACACGTTTTCGCAGCACGGCAATGCTTCGGAAGATTCCGAAAATCTCGAAGCCAATACTTTCGAAACGGATGCTCATTCCAATATCGAATCCCAGCAGATGAAGGAGCAAAATTTTCACGCAAATGCAGATAACACATCGTCACATGTTATTCGGCCTACATTCAATTTGATACCTCCTCTGACTGATAATCTTCCACAAGGGGCCGTATCGAAAAAAGCGGAAATGTCCAAGGACAATGAAAAAGAAGTGTCCTTGGACTCAAAGAGTGTGCCTTCCGGGACTGACAACATAGATTCCCTGCCTAAGACTGAGATAAAAGATTCAAATGACGCGGAAGATGACCCATTGGTATTGCATGAGACAAATGTTTTTGGGGATGAGCCAACTGCAGTATCGAAGGCCGAGAAAAAACATGAGATGGTGGCTCCACCCAAAAACAATGCTGTAGAGGATTTGGTCAGTCTCCTCTCAAGGAAAGCAGATAAGCTTATTGAACAAAAGAAGGCACTGGAGGCTGCCCTGATTACATCTTCAGTTACAAATTCTGATGTCCTTACTGCTCCACAAGCCGAACAAGAACAAACAAGTGATAAAGCTGGCCCAATTTCTGACAATACTCAGGCTGCAAAACCTGAAAACAATTTTATGGCTGCAAAAGATGACGAGTCAATGAATGAAAATTCAAATCGTATGGAAGTATTTGAGCCTGTTACAGATCATATTAAGAGCCAAGGAAGCGTGGAACAGGTCTCAAACGATGTACCCGAAACACCCAAGAAGTCAAATCGAAAGAAGACTTCAAAATCACCACCCGTTTCAAAGGTTCAAAAAACTCCACGTACAATAAAAGCCTCTCACCATGCGGTCACCCCAACTGCGCGGGTTTTGAGGAGCCAAGATCATAATTTGGAGGATTCTGGGGCGTCAGATAAGACAACAGCTCCAATAGAGTCGAATCCTGAAATGTTGTCAGACTCACTCGATGAAACGAAGGCAGAAAAAGAACATGACTCTGGTGCTCATTTTGATCTAAGCAAGGATACAAATTTTGAGCCATTGCAGGACAACAAAGACTCTGATGATTCTAAAACTTCGATTGAGGGCAATATTATCACTGAAAAGACCATCAATTCTATCCTGAAAAAAGAGATTAAAGGCACAAACGGGGTCAGGACCAGATCGCAGGTCAAGACCGAGCTTGAGAGTGCAGCTGAGCCTCATTCTTCCGGAGAAACTGAGGC
Source organism: Metschnikowia noctiluminum (assembly GCA_030578735.1). Lineage (NCBI taxonomy): Eukaryota > Fungi > Ascomycota > Pichiomycetes > Serinales > Metschnikowiaceae > Metschnikowia > Metschnikowia noctiluminum. The sequence continues at coordinate 33,249 of JAKTYO010000038.1, read as the reverse complement.
TGAATCTTCTCAGACCGTGAAACAAGAGGCAAACGCAAATACCATCAGGACGGATGTGCCCTTGGGTGAGACTCATCCAAGCTCGAATCACGACGCAAAACAGGATATTCCAGAGAGTGAAGAGACGCCGAAGAAAGATGATGGCGAGACATATGCTACCGTGGCAGTGATAAAAGACCAAAAAATCGACGAAAACGACACAACCGGGCGCACGGAAACTACGATCGAGAAGAAAGGACCTGCGAGTAATTTGCGGTCAAAGAGGAAGTTGGAAGAGGGGGTTGCAGAAAATAAGATGGTGCCCGAAGAGTCTACTCAAGAAAAACATGAGCTCGCTGATTCGATTTTTGAAGAACAAACCATCTGGAGTGGCAATTCGGGCAAGAAGGAAGGCATTGACCAAGATATTCCTGGACTGGATTTGAAATACGCCAAAACTTCGGACACTAAAGTTGAAGAAGCCGAGAATAAGGTTGAAGTGGCTGTGCCAAAGGCCGAAGAAGCCGAGGCTAACGCGGGAGAAGCTGTACCAGCTGATGAGAAAAATACCGAAGTCAAATCTAGACAAAAGAGCAGATCAAAGAAAGCCAAATCTGGTAAGAGAGCAACAGCCAAGAATGCTGATGCTAAGAACGCTGCTGTTAAAAAGGCTTTAGTCAAGAAGGAGGAAAAAGCTGCGACCAAAAAGGATGCCAAGCCTGCCGAGCCCGAGTCTAAGACGCAGCCACAAGGTACTCGGAAGTCACCACGAAAAGCACGTGTGAGTAAATCATCCCCTCTCGAAGAAAAGAAGGGTAGAGATGTTCATTCACATTCCTCACCAGCGCTGGAGTTGAAAGGTCCCTTGTCCCCACCAGACAAACATCTAAAGGTCGAGGAGCCTGGCCCGGAAGACCATCCTGCTCTTAGGACCCGGTCAAAATCGCCTATCAAAAGAAGCATACAAGAGTTATCGACAGAGATTGATGCTGGGCCTAGCCGCAAAAAGAGGAATTTGAGGCGCCGGAAATCTCAGACTGTGGATGCCAAAGAAGCCGAAAATGAACAGAATTCAAGAGGTAGGCCTAGAAACAGATAAATCGCAAGTTCTGCAATAGAGATACCCCAAGATATGAAAAAGTGAGCTTGGTGACTTAGCAAGCTAATTGCGACCTTTCGATAATATGCGGCATCATAGCGAACGACATCCCTGTCTTTCAAATCCATCGCAGTGGTCAATGAAGCAATTGAAGGGATGTAGGTTCGGACTCCGTCAAATCGCATCGTCTTGCAAAAAAGCGAGAATGATGGATACCAGATAGTTTGGAAAGAGCTTTTTGGAAACGTAACGAGCTTCACGAATGACTTGATCGAACTTCCAGGCTGGTCAAGTATAACACAATTCAAAGAAATTTGGAAGAGAGATTAACTCTGATTATTTGCTTAGTGACCTGAGTACGACACTGACTCAGATACTAAAAATGATTGCTTGAAGCTAACCTTTCAAAACCGAATGGAAACTCTGCATTAGCTTCCATGATTAATCTGTAGAAACGAGACTTCCACTCACCTTTTTGGACATCACTGCATCACTCGATCTGCTTCACTAAACTCTAGACCATTTTATTCACCAAGCATTTGAATTTTTAAAGCGGCAGCTTGACCTAAAAGCGCGTCTCAATTGCCGTTGCGCATTTGCTTACCCGATCTGTCCAGAGCCACTCATCCGCGTATCTATCTCGAAGCCGTTCTGCAGGAATGTCGCCAGAGCTGCATAATCTGTGGACCTGGAATGACTCAGGCTCAAAGCCACAACTCCATGAATAGGCCATGCACCCTTTCTCGACTGCTTGCAAGACATTTTGAGGTCTTTTTCTCGTGTAAACTCAACTCTGTTTAGAACGCGAAAAGATCAAGAAAACGGAAACGGCTCGGAAAAGTTTTGAGATGTCCGAAACCCTCATTTTGGAAAGGCCGTTGGGCCCTGGCGAGAATTTCTTTCGGTGTCGCACGAAGCTTGGATTTTACTATAACTTTGGCAGTGTTGCTGCGTTTTCCCAAAGCGTGAGGGACGATTTGCCTTTGCTCTACAGGGCTCTCCGGAAATCTCTATTGGATTACCACATTTTGATTTGTAATGTGTTCACAGATCCGAACACCCAATCCAGTCTTGTGAGACCGATCAAATCGGCAACCTTGGGTGATCTTGTGCTGTTTAAACAAGAGCTGTTTTCGCCCCTGGGCCAGTCTGCGTCTGAAAAATGCCTCCACGATCTCTGCAGAACCGAACTCTTCTTTTTCAACGTTGAAAAGCCGCTTCTTAAGCTTTTCGTATTTGGATCACATGACGTTGGTGCGTCTTTTGAACATACCTTGTATGATGGCGTGGTGTCTCTTTATATCCACGAGATTCTCTTGGAAAACCTTGCGTACTGTGACGACTTATCAAACCAAACGGAATACGAGAAAAACTACGGGCCCGTGCCTGAACACATCGATCTCAACACCGTTATTTTCGATTATGCCAAAGACAAACAGTACTTGAGAAACTCGCTTCCTCCGCCTTTGGAACTTGCAATGCAAGATCCGGAGCTAGACTATACAAACAATGATGTAAACCACTACTCAAAGGTGCACCCGGAAGGATACCCTGAGAAATGGCCCGGCCGGTTCCCTGCTTCCAAAGATGTGCACGTTGCGTTCAAGACAATTAACATTCCTCCCGCCGAATTCTCGCAAATCTTGAAGAAATGTAAAGAAAACGCCGTCACCTTCACGGCGTACCTCAATTTGATCCAAGCCATTGCGTTGAACCCTATCTTTGGAAATGATCACTATAGTCTGAGTGTTGTGGCAATCACTTTACGGCGCTTCTTCTCGCCAGATAAAGTCGGGCCTGGGTACAAAGAGATTTTGGCAAAAGCCGGTTATAGGCTTTGTGGAATGTACGCGAACATGGGTGTTCCTGAACTCATACCTCCCGTCTCTGACTTCTCATGGGACCATGTACGTGAGATCCACGCCCGGCTGGCTCAAAGTGTGAAAAACGATAAGCTCTTGAACTTGCTGAAACGCTGGTATGCCGAGTCGGGGATCGCAAGAGACAACGCCGAGTTCTTTGAGCCTTTGCTTGGCAAAAATGTTGCAGACGCAGTCAAAATCTCTAACTTGGGCCTTGCGAAATTCCCCATCTACAAAAGCAAAGATGGAAAGGAGCCTTGGACTGTAAATGACATTGTGTTTGCCCAAGATCTTGCCCCTAATGCTGCCCACTTTGTATTTGACCTAGTGTCGTCGGCGAGGGGCGGACTTAATATAGTCATGTCGTATTGGGACCACCGATTCGACGATTCCGAGCACGAGAACTTCGACAAGTACCCTGGAATTGTGCGAAAATTATTGCTAGAGCATGCTGGAGTCTCAGAAGGAGTCAATAAACTTTGAATAATGAAAAAAAAAAAAATCGTGAGAGATCTGAAGAGGAAGCAGGTCGTAGAAGAAAAGCGATCTGATGAGGGGAAATTACAAGAATTTTAAAAGCAAACACAAAACAACATTTTCAAAGTTCGATGAACCCTGGAGGTACATCCAGGCATTGCATCATGATAAGCCTTAATTGAAAATGTTACAACACTCAAAACCTAATGTCCTTTACTGGACCACCCACTCCAATCTATAAACTATATACAAAACTCGTGGGTGTATATCTATTAACAGTGTAATACTCTAAGAGGAGAAAAATCACGTCGCGTTGTTGGGCTGTACTTTGACGACTGAAAGTAAGCAAACCCGACAAAAGAAAGTCATGAGCCGTTGGCTACTTTTACTCACCACTGACCACCATGTCTCAACAAACTAATGAAATTGAAATGCTCAGAGCATCGCAGTGCTTGACAAAGTTGGTGATTTGTATTCCATTCGAAAAAAAAGCAGGCTCTTGGAACAAACCTTGAAGTGATCTGAGCATTTTCGTGCCAAGCTGCTACCAATCGACCACTACATGACCGCAAATTTTATGAGACTGACGAGCTCAACGCGCCCTTTTCCAGATCTCGAACCTAATAATTCGACCACATTCAATGGCAAAATTGTAAAGTTTTTGCCTATGATTCTGCACCTTAACATCATACAGCCCCAGTCCAGAACTGACCCCGTTTATTTCATATCACAGTTCAGGCCATTTATATGAAATGTTTCATCGAGAACTCGTAGGTGCCAAAAAACACCATATTGACCAAAAAGGTGCGCGAAATCGAGACTCCCAAGCCCCGGTACATGCGTTTCGAAATCTCCAACTTGCGTTTCCGGTCCGGGTACGGCTCGAGACCCTGCTCTTTCCGCAATGTGTTGGTCACTATATCTTTCTGGATAAGCGACTTGACGGTGTCGAAGGGGAAGATGATGGCCCAGCACGTGACCCCCGACATGCCACCCGCCACCAAAATCGAGATCGGCGACGACTCGGACGGCGTGCCGTTGATCAATGCATTGCATGTCCATTTGAAAGACTCGTACACAGCAAAATAGACACCCGAACCGGCCGCGTCTCGCATCACCTGGTACCGGTAGCCTGTGTAAAGACCCAAAGGCCCGTTATGTTTATAAATAGCACGCACGGTCTCGAGCGTGGACTGTCTTTTATACACAGTTTGAGGCACCGTTTCGCCCGGGTTTGAGGAGCCCAGTTTGTGTGCCAACGACGCAATTTGCGAGTACACTTTTGTGAACTCGAAGGGGCACGAGAGAAGCGAGGTCCCGACTCCGGCCGTGGCGCCCGCAAAGAAACACACGGGGAAGTTCATCACGAAAGGGTGCATCTGGGCCTTTTCGCCCGCCTTGTTCCAGCCATACAAAAAGTCGTAGCAGAGCGGCTTCACACCCGTGAAAATCGAGACGCTGATCGACCTGACAAACGCCGTCAGGAAAAGCGGCGCCCAGAGCCCGCGATAGAAGCCCTTGACTCCGTCTTGGACGTAAGACTGGCGCACACAGTCGAAAACAGACGTGAATTTTTTGTACAGCTGCATGCGTGTTTTGACCGTGTCAAACGGAAACCCAATTATCGTAGCTACAAAAGACGTGCCGTATGCAATCACCGTCAGGCGATACGGAGAGATTGCAGGGGGGAAGACCCGGATCGCTACCAGTTCATCTATTTCTCCGGTGATGGCCGGTATACTAGCATTCTGGGTCCTGGTCATGAGTTTGGATAGGCTATGCAGGGGTAGTTCGAGAGGGAGTAAAAGGAGGAATTGGCAAAAGAAAGTATTCTCCAATCTATAAAATGGTTTTCGATGCACGAACCTTGGGAAGTTCACGGTATTCGTGGGCGTAAATGCGAGTCTCCGCTATCTTTTCGAGTGATGGAGATGCAATGAGCATACACCGGCTGCAGATCGCGCCTGGCATATAGGACGATGCTCGACGCACGTTTTTTATATGAGTCGAGCCGAATGAGATGACTCGTGCAGGACCTCGGCCGCTGGTGAGTGAGTCGGAATCTTGAGTCGTGATTAGAATTGATAAGAGGTGATTGGTGCCAGAGGCTTCCGGTCTGTGGAAAGTGTATACCTCTTTTATCACGTATGCAAATGCTGATCTTATTTCTCTTATTTTCGAGTCAGGCGTATCTGTCGATTCTCTTCTCTCTTAATCTCTCTATTAGATTCTTTCGTTCCTTTTTTTTTTTGAGATTTATCGTATTACAGAGCGAAGATTTGGTATTACCCTCTTTTTCTACTTTTTCGTTCTCGAACACCCTTTTTCTTCTCCTCATAATGTTACATCAAGACGATTAGGCTTTTGACGAAGTTTCAACAAATTATAAATATTTAATTGTCTAACAGTTTTATCAATTTGACAGACGGTTTCTAAAATCTGCAAAAGCTTAAAGCCTCAAGGTGTCGCGGTGACCTCCTTTCCAGCGATTTGCCAGAAAGCTTGGTCAGACAACTCCTTTAGGACAATGACACAGACATATGTTTTGTAAAGTGAGCCGAGTCCAGTTTTAGGCCGTTCTCTCACAGCTGGATCAAACTTGTTGCAAAGGAGCGTGCATCACTCCAAAGAAGTGAGGTGATCCGCGCTGGACTAGTGACCTATTGCAGGCTTCTCTATCAATTTAATTTTTGATAGCGAAGGGTTGAGTGAGAAATACCCCCAAACCAACGCCCTATAATATGATGAATTTTTTTTTTTAAAACAAAAAGTCAAAGAAAATAACGCAAGTGGCAATTTCCTATCACCTTATTGTAACTCTTTTCATCGAAGCGCATAGTGGTTCATGATGCCCTATTTGATGTCTCAGATTCCACGCTGAAAAAAAATTCCGCGAGACCTTTTCTTTTGTGACGTCAGGCGAAGGCTTCGAACCTTCATCACGAAACTTCAATAATTTGACTCAATTATCTTGATTTATCTTGATTTAGGCTCATGTGTCTAGATCTGGGCACTAACTGCTCAAAACAGTGATTGAATTTGCACTTTATCTTCCCGCACGAGGGTATTTTTTTGTTTGCCTGGACCAGTGTTCTGAGCCTTTGTTTTGCTATGCTATGCTACAATATCAAAAAAGGATTGAAAAAATTAATGGAGGCTTTTTTCTTTTGAAAAAAAAGTGTTTCGATGAAACTGCATGATTAGGCTCGAATACCATTTCCTTCATTGAAAAGCGAACAAATCATCGGCAAAAAGCAGGTTCTGAAATTACATTTATCTGTTGATTAAGGCCACAAAAAAAATATTTTAGTGAGCGATCAAAACACACGACACAATCGAACTTAGCAAAATTAAATGAATGAAGGTAATTATGCCCCATCTCAATCTTCCCGCGTTGAATTTTGGTCTGTGTGGCTGTCGTTCAAAGAGCAACTTGCGTACTTGAAAAACCGTACTTCGCCTCTGATGCATTGGGGGTATTCAAGACAGAGAAAAGAAATTAAAAAAGAAAGTAAAAAAGACAGGAAAAAGTTGTCAAGTAGGAATGGATGCTTTCGACTCCAAAAATTCCGAAAGGCTGTAAAACCGTGAACCCTCTTGAAAACCGTCAAACACGGTGCAAATGATCATGCACAAGTTCTGCTCGGCCTTAGCTCATGACAAGTGCCGCGAGCCATTTAGAGCCGCTCAAATTTCTCATGGTCTAGGGCCTCAAGAATAAGGAAGCGTACATGTTAATTTTTATTGCACTGTCTGATTAAACACGTCCTTATTGTGAGACGAATCTTGTGTATTTACAACTGCTACTTCCACGACTAAGCGATCAGATGATTATCTGTGATTTTTTACTTCAAAAAGTTTTCAAGAGTGTTTTGAAAATGAGCGCTCTCTCATTCAAATACATGTGCTCGCTCAAATTCCGCGCTCTTATAAAACCAGCAGTCCCACAGGATCCGTTTCTGTCTTGGCCCCAGCCTGGGCCTCAGCCTTGATTCTGGCCCTGGGCCCCGGGCCCCTGGACCCTTGGCCCTGGCGCCGCTGGCATGGCGCGCGATTCCAAGCCCTGCCCAAGCTCTGGCATAATACAATCGGGCCAGTGCACCTGAGCTTGGCTCTAAGCTTGGCCCTAAAGCCCGGCTGCGCTACAGCCCAGGACCCAGGACCCACGCCCACGCCTCGCACCTTCCACCTCACTTTTCACTGAACGCGGGCCTGGAGAACACACCCTTACAAACTACCAAACTGCGTTCACCCGCTTGGATTACACACTCGGACCATCTGATCTCCGCTGCAATTGCCCTTTACTCCAATCCCCTATTCTTGAAGCCTGGCTCGCTCACTCAGCATGAACTTTTTGCGCCGCCGGAACGGCTCTCTGGATGCAGACCTTCTGGGTTCAGACGAGCCCACTCTGCAAGTACACAAATCCCGGAAACCTCCCAACACAGCCTTCAGACAGCAGCGGTTGAAGGCGTGGCAGCCGATCCTCACGCCGAAAACCGTGATTCCGCTTTTGTTCTTGATCGCAGCGGTCTTTGCACCTATTGGAATCGCCATTATTTACGGCACCTATAACGTCCAGAACTTGGTTGTGGACTACACCAAATGCGACGGGCTTTCGGCCACGGGCTATGTGCTGGTGCCGTCGAAGTACGTGAGCTGGCACTTTCTGCGGAAAAACAGCTCGCCGGAATTCAAGTGGCGGGTGGAAAACTCCACGGATTCTGACGGAGACCTAGTCCAGAAGTGCTTTCTTCAATTCAACCTTCCCCACGACCTCGAGCCGCCGATTTACTTGTACTACCGGCTCACAAACTTCTTCCAGAACCACAGGAAATACGTCTCGTCGTATGACACCGCCCAGTTGGGAGGCACTGCTGTCTCTGCCAGCTCTCTCACCCTGAACTGTGATCCATTGACGACACGTGATGGGAAAGCAATATATCCTTGCGGATTGGTGGCCAATTCTTTATTCAACGACACCTTCAGCAGCCCCGTACTTCTCAACACCAGACAGGGCTCGGACAACGAAACTTACGAGCTTTCTCAGACGGGAATCTCGTGGCCTTCTGACCGTAAACACAAGTTCAAGAAAACTGCGTATAGTCCATCCGACGTGGTTCCGCCGCCCAACTGGGCCAAGCTGTACCCTGATGGATACACGCTGGAGAACATGCCGGACTTATCGCAGTGGGAACATTTGCAGAACTGGATGAGAACGGCTGGTTTGCCTACTTTCTACAAGTTATACGCGCAGAACAAGACCGCCACGTTTGGCTCCGGGACCTACGAGATCGAGATCGGGATGAACTACCCAGTGTCGGTTTTCGGCGGCACAAAGTCTTTGGTGATCACCACCAGCTCGGTATTGGGTGGCAGAAACATGACTTTGGGCGTGATATACATTGTGGTGGCAGCCTTATGTTTGTTATGCGCAGTCGTGTTTTTTTTGCAATACTTGATCAAGCCTAGAAGATTGGGTGATCATGATTTTCTCAATGGAAACACGCGTGACGCTCCAGGAAACACCATGAGGGACCAGCTCTAGAAGCAGACCAGCTCATGATGTGAAGGATTGGTGGCTAGTCCGATGAAAGTTTGATGGAAGCTCTGTGAAAATTGGAGATGTTAGTTAAAATCTCGGTGAAAGACTCGTGAATCTTACTAAATCTGACTCACTTCAATGTCATTTGACGTCCCGTTTTGAGAACAATTAAGAGATGGAGATGAAAAAGGATCCCTCTGCAATTGTATGAAATGTGCAAATCTACGTGGCATTGGGTGCTTGTTATAGCAATGAGTGGTTGCGAAGATGGCCATTTGAAGGGGTATTTTCATACACTGAATTATGTGCTTACAGCTGTCTTTTGGTGGCTTTTCTTCGAGCCAGCCCACGGCCTAACGGAAAGAACGGCTCTTTTAGCGTTTTTGCCGAGGTCGTTACGATTCGGAAACTGGTCACGCTGGATGCTTGCACTATTCATGGGTATTTCTTAAGCCCTGCCAGCAAACGCAGCGATCTTCCAAATCGTCAGGTGCTCACTGCATGGGACTCAGGTGGGAAGTGATACAAAAGAAAAGAGCGGTTTCAAGATTGATGACTTGTTCGAAAAGTAATGATGATGGACTGCTTCCTTCATCGAAACGATCCTCACTTATGCGCAATTTGATAATAAAGCATCACCATTTTATGCAATCACAAAGTCAAATTCTCAACAGCCGGATTTATGTAGGACGGCATTTCGATGAAGTATTAATTGATTGATTGATGATAACACACGCTCGATAAACGTCAAGCCAGTCCCCAAAACACGCGGTGCTTTACATCTCTACAGAAGACGGCCGACCGATTCAAAGAATGGGTAAATTTCTTATACAAGTTGAATACCTTGTTGACTGAGTTGAGATCGGCGTTGTCTTCAAACGAGGTGTGGAGGCATCGCCATTAACGATGATAGACTTAACCCTACGACTAACTTGAAGGATGTAAAAATCACGTCCCTTCTTCGAGCAGAAGAACCCAAACCTGGTGCCTTTAGCGATACGAATATGCGTTCAGCCCCTGGTCGAATAGAGGGAAGCGTGAGATTCTTTTCTCATGCATTATGGTCTCAAATCTTTCCTGGAGTCAAAACAAATATACATTATATGTCATCATTTATTTTCGAACTTTTCTACTAGGGACTCAGTTCACAGGGCGTAGAAATATTTCATTACCAGATCGCACCTATTTTACTTAACAACACAGCAGCAATGCATTAAAACTCACAGTACCATAAAACTTTCTGACATCTAATACATTTTTTCACGCTCATTTTTATTCAGCACCCACACAAACCGCCCGGGCCGTACCCTGTTACGTGCCATAGTGCTGGCCCTTCTCCTCGCTTAATATCACCTCGTTATCAACATATTCTGCTGCTAGTTAGGGTAGTGTGCGCACCAAGAACTCACTAGAGCTTGGGTAACTTATATGAATCGCGGGACTCGGAAGAAGTGAATTCGAACGCTCTATAACGCTTCTGAAGGTCGGCATCACGAGGGTTTGTCTACGGAAAACGCGCCACTTTTTTTCTTTCTATCGTGATTTTTAGCTTCTTTGAATGCAATTACGCCCGAATATTCGCATTCCATTACCTCAAAGAGCCTTCTTTCTCATTGACCTCGGCGCTTAACAAAAAAACACGTTTTCAACACTCTGATCACGCGCAGAAATGAACGTGAACCCGCATCTCCAGTACTTACAGCAGCAGCTGCTGCAGCAGAACTCGGGCAACGCTCAGTCGCCACAAATGACCCAGATACAGATGCAGCACCAGCGGCAATTACAGCAGCAGAGGCAACAGCTTCTCAGCCAACAAATCCATCAGCAACAGCAACAGCAACAGCCCATGGGTGCCCAAGGGAACTCGCTCTTGTCGGTTCTCAACGGCAATGCCAATGGCGGGCAAAACCCGGGGCTCAACAGCGGCACTTTGGGCGGAATGAGTGGCGGCAACATGGGAGCAGTTGGCGGCGGCAGTCTTGGCTCCAATCTCGGCTCCAACCTCGGCGCGAGCGCAGGGCAGAACTCGCTCAATCTCAACGGAGGCAACTCCGCTATGAACTTTGGCCAGGGCGGTGCTCAGCTGACGCTCATGCAGATGCAACAGCAGCTTCCTCAGCAGAGGTATGGAAACCCAGGAATGCCACAGAAACAGCAGCAGAACGCTCCGCAATCGGCTCCGCAACAGCAGCTCCATATGCAACAGGTCCCACAGCACCCAGTGCCAATCATAAAGGAGGTGTGGAACTTCAACTTGGAGTTTGAGTTCAATGCTTTGCGGGCCTTTATAAACGATAAGACGCAGCATGTGTTTATCTCGATTCATCAAGAGATCCCAGGCATTGTGGCAAGACCTGTGGGGACTTTCAAGTCGTCGCTGGACTACCACTTTCAGACGTTGCGCCTGAATCTGGACTTGTTGAGTTTGATCCAATTATCGTTCTGTGTTATCAAGATGAGAAACAACGAGGTCAGCAATTCGATCATCTGGCAGTTCAATTTCCACTACGACTTGACCAAAGAAATGTTCAACGAGGAACACTTGTCGATGTTGTCGCTGACGTCGCAGATCAATTTTGCTTCCCATATGAGCCAGGGTATCCCACACTTCAACTTCGCCGAGTTGATGATGGAGAGCGGCTTACTTTTGGACCCTCTGATCAACTGGTTGAGTTATCACTCGGGATACGATCTAGGCTTCCTAGTCAGCTTGTTGACCAACGACATTCTCCCCAACGACGAGACGGACTTTTTTTGGTGGTGCTCGAAGTATTTCCCCAACTTCTATGACTTGAAACATATTGGCAACCAGCTTTTGTCGACTGCCTCGAGTAGTAAATCGGGGCCCGGCGGCCATGCTGGCAATAACACGGGCGACCATGGGCTCGGCGGCTTAAACTCGCCAAAGTCGGCGGTGGCTGATATGGGCAAGGGGATCTTGTCGAATAACAAGCCATCGATCGAGTATTTAGCCGAGGAGTTGCACCTCCTCCCGATCTCGCCCGTTATCCGGCAGTATTTTACGTCGCAGAGTCTGGGTCAGTTTCTGGGCCACCACCAGACCCAGCAGATGACTTCTACCTTGCATGCATACCTCTTAATGGAGTGTTTCAAAGAACTCTTGAGGCAGGCAAACTCCGACTTGGCGGTTTTCGAGAAGTACAAGGGCTACCTCTGGGGACTTGGAGATGTTTTGGAGGGTGCCAAGAACTCTGATCTTGCAAAGGCGAAGCCCGCCGCAAACTAGAAACGACACACAAACGAAGCCTCCAACCATGTATTAACGCAATTATAATGTACAATAGAGAAAGAATATGAACCTCACGCCGTAATATCTCCAGCTCATGGTGAGCTGACGTGAGAGTTTGGAAGTGAACCTGTATTTACTCGTCTTTCGACTGACCATCTTTGTTCTCAGCAACCTTGGAGTCAGACTCCACCTGAGTTTCTTCCTGGTTGTGTTTTGTTCTCTTGGCACTTGACTCATTGTTCTCAGCCGCCGCTCTGCCCGCCTCTCTTTCGGCTCTCTTTCTCTTGTGCTCTGCCTTTTTGTCCTCGCCTGTTCTGACTTCTTCGTCCTTTGGTGGAGCCACAAACCACGGAATCTTACCTCTGTTGAAATCGTTCAAAACAAGCTTGGCAATTGCGGCTTCGTCGGGCTCACCACCTTTGAGCAATCTTCCGTGCTTACGAGCAATGAGCTCAATAAACTCAGTGCTGGCTTGTTCCAAAAGAGAATGGTCCTCCTCAAACTTCTTCCAGCCCTTCACCTCGTAAGTTCTTTCCAAGTGCTTACGCTCACACTTCTCAAGCATATCTGGAATATACTGCTCTGGGTTTGTCACGTGCTCGACTCTGACCACGCCTCTGAACAAGATATCCGACTCCGTATCTCTATTGCTGGGAGGAACAATACCGGGACAATCAATAAGGAAGATTCTCTTCATCAACGTGATATATTGCCAGACCTTGGTCTCACCTGGAATGGGCGCGACAGTGCAAACTTTCTTCTGGCGCAATGTGTTGATGATAGACGACTTTCCTGTGTTGGGGTAGCCGATAAATCCGACGGAAATTTGCTTTCTGTCGGTGTGGAGAGTAGAGAATTGACGCAACAACTGGATGAGCGAGCCTTTTCCGAACGAGTTTTTGATCGAGGCATGGAATGCCAAGGTGGGGAAAGATTTCGATAAATGCTTGACCCAAGCAGCCTATAGTTGTTAGTATTGTTGTTGTGAGGTGTATGGGAAATGGGAAAAGAAAAGTGGACTGGCAAGAAAAAGCGAGGAAAATGAAGGAGAAAAGAGAGGTGTGAAAAGAAAAAGACATGAGAAAGGGAGGAGCGAAGAACAAAGGGAAAGTAACAATGAGAAAGACGGACAAAAAGTTGAAGGAACAGTTCTGAACATCAGAATCACTCCAAAATAGTGTCGGCCTCTATACTACGGACAAACCCACAAAGTGAAGGGTAGGTCCAACTCAACAAGATTCCGTGACTACCCTAAAAATGCCGATAAAAACTATCAGCAGTTGTGGACAAGGCTCGAGCCAAAACGGCAAGAGCACCATGCGCCAGGACGGCACACGGGACCACGGACGGGTAGTATTCTTCTTCCAAGGACGTAACAGACAACGACGTAGATGTGTTTGATGCTAGGATCAATGTCGCCACCCTGACAAAGGTCTTTGGGTCGAGAGGGTGAGTAAAGAAGAAAAAGGAGCCAATGACAAGAGGGAAAAACAGGTTGCAAAATGCAAATTGCAGAATGGAAAATGCAGAATGCAGAATGCAGAATGCCAAAGGGAAGAAGGAGAAAAAGGGAAAGTAACTTTGGTGAGCAAACCAATCAAAGACTATCCCACGCAATGAATGCTCACCAGATTCTCACTTTTTGCCCGACATCAGTCCCGTAAAAAATAAGATTGTTCCGAAAGAGCGTCTCCAAATTTCCAGAATCCATTGCAAAGCACTAGATACCTCGAGACCCAAGAACACACTCTTTCCAAATTCCTCAAAAACATTGCAGATTTGCAACGTCGAAAACAAAAAAAAAAAAGAAGTTCAACATACCGCTACCCACGTGGGGATCAAGTCGCACTTGTTCAACACATAGATCAAGTGCTTGTGAGGACATTCCTCTTTGATGTATTTCTCGACGGACTCACATCGCGTGCCGAGAGGGTTTCTGGCGTCCAAAACATGGATCACCACATCCGACGAGTCGATCACCTTATACAACTCGTTCCAGATCCGCTTGGACTGGCCCTTGTGGAAAATGGCCTCCTTGGCCTCTTGTGTGTAGTCTTCTTTGTCCAAAAACAGGCCTCCCATCAACCCGAGGGTGGCGTCCAAGTCCTGTTTTTCCTGGTACGTCTGCGAGTCAGCCGCCGACAACTCAGCCAACTCCTCCAACGAAGACGCAGCCTGGACCCGGGGCTTTTTACGTTGCTGCTTGGGTCCAAAGGCGTGTTCATAGGACTCGGTCTCGATGATTTTCGCCGTGGGCGACTCCGTCAGGTCCTTTTCGTCCAAAAGCGACATCGGCAACTTGTTCCGGCGCAACAACACCGAGTATGTGTCATGCTTCCGCTCGCCCATGGCGTCTCTGAAATGAGAAAGGGCGTCTTGGGCTATCACCCTGGTGTTTCCAAACCACTTTCTGTTGGGATCCACACGGGCCACGGGCGCGTCTGTCGACTGGAGAGCTGCGGCCTGGATGATTTCACCCTTGGCATTGCGGACCGCACGCCCGGTCTTGTACATCTGGAGGTGCTTGACCTTTTTGGCGTCTCTGTAAAAGTTCTCACCTTTGACCCGAAGGTTTCCATCGCGCTTGTCGCCTTCCCTGGTCCTTCTCTGCTTTTCTTTTTTTTGCATTCCCATTTTGACTGAATTTATTAGAGGTGGGTAATTGAGATATGAGGTTATAATTGAGATATGAGGTTATAATTGAGATATGAGGTTATAAATAGGTGTCGTGGGGCGGAATTGGAAGATGAATGGTGTATCAAAAGATGGTACTGTGAAAAAAGATAGAGGAAAAAAAAGGCGATGGATGCGATGAATGCGATGGAGCAGAGCTCGGCCGGCATTTGTATGCAGTACGCCTACCTCAGGCGTTTGGGCCAGGGCAAAAATACCCAAATGTGGGGTTTTGAAAAGTTTTCAAGAGCCTTCGCCTTTATTATGGAGCTTGAAGTCAATCTCCCGCTTCTTGTCATTTCAAGCGGTGGGGAAAGTGGGTTTTTTGCGTTGGAAAATGCGCAATGATCACAGTGGTGTGCGTATACACTCGTTGGTTGGGTCACGTGATGCGCTGAAGATGGGCCCTCGCGCGCTCCTTTCATTTTCTGATTAGGGCAAAAAATGATAAAAGCCTGAATTTCGTGCTGTCGCTTAAGTTTAGAAAGATTCGGAAAAAAGTATTAGAGGGTTCACCAAAAAAGATGTATGACGTCATCTTTACTTGTGTATCGAAGTATAATTGAATTTGGAACTGGTGATTGAACAGGAATTCAATGCTTTCTCACTAGCTGGAAATATCGCTCGCTGGAAATAAATATAATTGAACTGTTGGCATTTCAGGCGTCTTCAAATCGTCCTACGCGCTTTTTGTAAGTGGTTTCTGAACCTCTGAGTATTTACACAAAGTCGGTGGTCGCTTGATTTAGATACAATTTGTCTATTTCCTTTTCATTCCGTTCGTCTCTATCCGTTTTGTTTTTACAAAGCATCAAACTCGAAAGCTGTTTCGGATGTGCGTATGGTATCCGTGGCGTCCTACAATACGATAATTCTTTAGAGGGAAAAAAAGTAAAGCCAAAAAAAAAAGATGTCTTCTGCTTGAAGAATTACAATCTTCGTCTGCAAAAAACCCGTTTCATATATATTCTTGAATTTGATTTCAAATACTGCGACTGATGATTTTAAGTCCAGCCGACCTAATCTGGTATGATTGAATTTGATTTTTCAATTTGATGTTTTTACTGATTGTTTAAAACACTCGTCAACTTAAATAATCGGTCGATCCTCCAGGGAGGTGTGAAGTGGATCAAGATCATGAGCAAAAAACTGGATATAAACTCCAAGGAATTTATGCTCGACCTTGAGAACCAGTGTCTTTAACCTCCATATGGGATTGCTTGAACCTGAATGACACATGCTGAACAGCTTCACATGCTGAACAGCATCGATTTCTCGTTTCATCGATAATGAAAAGCTTTCAAAACGGAACTTATTTGTTGTGAAATACGCATCAGAATCAACTCATTAACTCTGATTGGTTGAGGAGGGAATTGGTATTTCTTTCAATCATTCAAAGACTGCCATGAGGCACAACACCATTAGTGCTTTTCATACGCAACCCAACACAAAAGATTTACGTCATTGTTTCATTGACATAATACATACCTGAGACGGAGATTCCGCCTTGTGCGGAAACTAAACGTGCCAATGGTAAGAAGGGTGAAACTCTCTTTAATAAGGCGCGTATAAAAGATCGTCAAAAAGCCGATCTTTGCCGCCTTATAAGATAAAATTCATTGCAGCCAAATGCGATTCTTTCAAATATTTCTCCTCCTCTTCTGTGCTCATGCAAGCTATACTTTTGCAACAGCTGGGACTAATTCAACTCGCCGAGGGAAAAAAAACCAAAAGATTTCTGATAGACACCTGGAGTTTGCCCTGGCCAAGAATACTGACTTCACGCCTCAAGAAGCAGAAATCAGCCGAGCCGAACGGGAAAGAATCGAGCAAAGCTTGAAAGGTTTCGCCACAAAGCTAAATAAGTTTGTTACCGACACCAAGTTTCACACACACGATTTTGAGCCAAACATCACTTATTTTCAACGTGAGATTCTTGAAATCGAAAGAAATGCAGCCAATATTTCGAAGTCGAAACTGTACTCAGAGCTTTTACTCAGGATATCCCGTCTTCAATTCCGAACAATGATCGATGCCATCAATATGCTTGCCAAATTTAACACTTCTGGGCTTTTGGGTGACGAGCTACGTTTCAAAGTCTTGCAGTTTAGGGTAATTGGGCTCTCACTAGATAGTACGTTTTTTGTACTGCTCACAGATACTGCCGAGTACGAGACTCGGGTGTCGAAAATGAACTGCAGATTTATGGCTGCCGTTGAAGAGTACCGGAGCTTACCAGAAGCTAGTATATACAATCCGAAGTCGTTTTGGAAAAGCGTGGAACGGACGAGAAAAACAATTGATAGTTTGAAGAGACTTATAGGCGATACTAGCACTTGGGGAGTCTGCTGAGAACGAGTTTGAGGGAGACTAGGTACGCTGAGTTTGCTGGAAAGGAACCGCGGCTGCCAAAATATATCAGGCGGCTCTTTAAAAGATATGAACTTAGAGACCAAGGTTGTGTTGTTTTTTTTTTCGCTCTTGAACTAGTTCTCTCACATACGGTATCGTAATATGATCAGAGCTCTCAAAAGTGAGTGAGTGATACTCTGGGACTTGCTAGAGTACTACGGAATTTCGAAGCCGAGTTTCTCTTAGTCTCGTGCCAAGCTTAATTTAATTTATTCAGATGAACAATGGCTAGCCTACGGATGTGTTGATTAAAAAAAACAAGCAGATAACTATTTAAAACGACAAATATAAATAGCTACTTATCAAAGGTCTTAATTTCTGTCAGCAAAACATTCAATGGCCCTCCAGAAAGGCATTGCCGAAGTCACCGTTTGCAACTCACCTAGACTTCAATTCCCTTCATCTTCAAGCTGGCTACCACACTAGTCATGTACCCGTTGCATTCGGCTCTCAAAATAAGTGCCTCGGACCAGTTGGACCTGTGGGTCCATTGGTTAGCAGCCACAGCCTCAAGTCTGTCCAACTCAGCCTTCTCATATAAGTACCGTTCATAAAGAGTCTTGATGGGCTTGTCTGGTTGGTATGAATTATTGACAAGGTCATCAACTAGTCTTCGGATAGTGATTCTCAAGTATATCCAGGCATTAGTGTAGTCTTTGAAATTGAAATGGACACAATGTGAGGCAAAGTCGTGGTGCTTTTCGCATTCTCTCTCAGCCTTCAAGTTCATTCGCGGAATAGTTTGCCTCTGCAACTTTAAATAGATCGGATCTTGAGTGTCTTCATCTTTGGCCAAGGCAGGGTTTTCTTGAGTAAAGGAGTGCAACTCTACTAACTTCAGGTAGTAGCAGGTGACGTTGATTCCACTCTGAGTCTCACATGTACCAAGACTCTTTTCCATAGTTTGCAAGCGTTCCACGTGAAAGGGTGAGGGGATTTTTGTTGCCCGAGCCCGACTCGAGTCCGAAGGCGAAGAGACAAAGTGGACATGACTTGCATGCACCGTGGAGGCGGGCTCATTGATTGTCATAGCTCTTGCAATGACGACGAGAACGGGGAGGATAAAAACTTTCATTTTTAGCTAGCTGGATACTTGATGTTTTCTTATCGAGATCGCATCACAAAAGGCCAATACTCTTGGCTCATATACTAATTTGTTTTCATAATCAGCGGGATCTCATTTGAGATTTCGTTTAGTAAGCGAGTAGACGGTAGCGTCTTGCGAAATTGCAAGACTGAGTACAACGAAAACTGAGCTTTTCTCATTGTCAGAGAACAATGGATTACAAATACAAATTCGAGGCTTGCTCATGAAATGAGGTTATCTTAGGGGCAGTCCAATCCCTGGACTGCAAACAAGAAAAGCGGATTACAAGTTTAGTCCCAAGTTTGTTATGAAAACGGGAACTGATTTCAAGTTTGTAAAAGTGGGAGACTTTTCTCGAGTTACATCTCCACGTAGCTGGAAAGTACCCAGCACGATGGGTTAAGATGTGAATTACATACAGTTCTGCAAAAGAGTTTCGCTGAGTAATTCTTCAGATGCGCTTTTCCACTGAAAGCTTGTTGGTCTATAGGTTGCGAAAGTACTGAGTAAATCTTCTTTGTTGTTTATTCTGAATTCTTGCATAAAATGATTTACAAAGCTCCATGAAGTATCGAATGATACGCCGCGTTTCATATTGCCCAACAAAAATTCAAGGTGCATCCCAGACGTAAAAGATCCATTTTGCTGACATGAGAACCCGACACAGGCTACCAAAAGAACGCAAGATTATGAACAAGATCATATTCAATTATCCATTAAGAGGGTTGACTGCGTTGTCCATGGTTAGACTTTTTCGAAACTGTGTTAAAATCAACATGAAGCAAATAAGTATGAGAAACTGAATAAAAGATCAGGTAAAATCATCCGAGGTCTAGGTCTGAAGCGGATTGGGTCCAAAGCGCTCTTCTAAGTTGTGTTTTCAGTGGGGCATGACGAGAATTTCGATATTAACTATTACGTTGTCTGACAATTGCATTTTACTCCAAATCTTTTGGCTTAAGCAAAAGAGGCTATGGTGATGTACGAATCGCTTTTTGACTTCCAGTACATCGCTAAACGACAATAGGACAGTTGCTATATACAATCGACATGGATCAGCTAAAATGTAAGAAAATGAGGCTTTACTCCCGGATCTGGCCAAAGTTACTACTAAAGTCACCTCAGTGAGTTCGGTCAACTTAGACAGAGTGAACACGCGGCAATCTTTCAATGGCTCATACTATGGTATATCGCTTTGTGTAATGCTTAATTCGTCTAATGACTATTTTGTCTCATGCCTCTCCTGTACGTATAGGACTGGCGAAAATACAGAAGCAAGCCAGCCTCTCGACCGGAACAAACTAAAATCTGCACTTATCAATACATGATCAATTAAAGGAGGCACTTAAATGCTCTTGACTTCCAGAAAAAAATCTAGGAACGGCTTAGAGAAGAGCCACTATATACTACAAAGGGCTAGGCAACAGGATGATCGAGAAGGGTTGGGACTGAAACATGTATATTTCAGGTTTGCTTGAGAGAAGAAACAAATCATAAATGGCTTCAAACATCTGAAAAGATACTTTGCTATTTCGTGGCTCATCACCATACGGGGTAAAAGACTACTTTCGACTCGAGCGAGATCAGCCATGGATAACCAATGAGCGTACGCTTCGAAACAAAAGCCGAAAAGCGCCTGACTCACAACTACTCCTCGAGCCTAGTTCTTTCAGTTTTGTCAACTTGAGATTTTAAGGAATGCAATGGCCCAGAAAACTTAGGCTTAGTGTCACTAAGACAAACGCCAAAGGAGCAGTGCCACAAGACACAACAGTTTTGAAACAAAAGATATAAAACACATCAATAAAGCTCATTTACCTTTGCAAAACATGTAATAACCTTGTTCCGAAGAACTGAAAAGATGTATGAGCTCTCGAAGCGTAAGATCCATAGCCACAACACTTGAATGGTGATGTGTGAAAGGAGTGACTGTTTCTATAACTCCAACAATAGGCCGTGGCCGCTGACTCAAACTGGAGTTGGCTAAAGGATGATGGATTGTCAGCTTTCCAAAACCTTTCACTGCTTCTGACTAAAATGTCTACTCTAAATGCGTTTGCCGATATTTTTACCGATATCAACTATCCACCGAAGCTTGATAATAAGTGGCCAGATCTCGTCTTCAGTGGAACAATTGTAGACTTAAAGAATGATGTTATCGACAAAGAAAAATTTGCTATGATTGTTTCGCCTCTCGTCAACTGTGAGAGCTGAAGTACTGTGATATAAAGGGGCTATCGCAGCTCACGATTGACCACGACTCAAAAAAAGCTACCTTGACTCGAATTTATGAATACTGAAAAAATATTATGAATACAACTTCGAAAAAGCTAGTCAGTGACATAAGGGTCGCCCTTTGTTGTCCCTGTTCCAGACCCGGTACACAGCACATCGTATAGCTCTACTGTCATCTCAAACTACTAGATTCAGAGACAGTGCCGGTGCCTTGGCTCCACCTTCTGCTCCCTTAATTTCTTTGACAACATATCAATCTCACTGCCCCTTCATGGCCAGATTCTGAGTCCCGCACAATATTCCTTCCTGAAGGTGGTGGAACCCACAAGTTTAAAAACTCAGGTAAGTTTGTACCGCGTCATTCTGAGAATTATGGCCGGGTTCGGACCAAAGTTTGGTGCCAACCTAAACACTTTTTCCAACAAATTTTGGAGCAAGCTCAAAACCGGGCTAAGAGTGTATTCAGCTTGCCGCCAAACCTCGACGAGAAAATGCCTTTACATTATCAATCGGGATTGGAGTATCCATGCGAGGAATCTTTTTTTTTTTTTTTGATTTTATCGATGAACAAGATCCTGAAAGAAACTGCGAGCTAACCCTAGCACAAAGTGGACACATGAAGACGTAATTAGAAACAAACGGACTGGAACTTGCGAATCACTACTTTGGCCCAGTACAGTTTAGGAGCTTACCTGCTGTTTTCTTCTCTGGAACTCTTGACGCTTTTTCAAAAAAAGCTGGCCTACAAAGCAAGGGAAAAAACCAGAGTTTACCCAACAACAGTGAATTTGAGAAACATCAGATCGGTGAAGAATGGAATGCGACGTAAGGAACTCTTTAATTGCATGTCCCTCCACTTAAATAGTGCACATACGCTAAATTTCTCATCCACTAATCGTCACACGTAGCAACCTTCCCCGGATTTCGCGACTTTGGCACCTTGTGCCTGCACACAAGCGCATACACACAGGCCGCTGCTCGGCTCTTCAAGTGAGACAGCACACAAAAGGTGACGCTAGGCAGATCTGGAATTATTTGGTCCCTCAATTCAGTACCTGATACATTATATTTTTCGGTATTCTCGATAATTTCGATATTTTTACACGTCTCGGATACTTAAAGACCTCTCATGACCCAGGAACTTGCGTTTCTCGACGAGTTGTCGCCGACCCAAGAGCACTTTCTTAAGAAGTTTCTAGTCGAGGCATGTCTCAAGTCAGAGCTCCAGTACCTTTCCAAGCCACACTGTCTAGCGTATATTGGCCCGCCGTTTCGGAAACACGAGGGCCAGGAAAACGTGGACTTGCCGCTTTTGCGGTTTTTTTTCGCCCGCTTTGTGGCCCTGTTCCCGTTTATAACCATGAACCCCAAAACCGACCAGATCGCCTTCTGGCGGGACACAGTGCAGCCATTTTTGGAGAGCTTCAACGCGAAAAGGGTGCTGAACTCGGCCCAGCGAAGGGAGAAGACCACCAAGCGCCACCAGGTGAACCGCCAGCTCTTGCGCACGCTTCTTCTTTTCTACAATTCCATGCTCAGTCTGAAAAACGAGGTCACTTACTTAAACTCAGATCATCTCAAGCCCTCGGATCAAGGAAAGCTAGACAAGATTCTGAAGGCGCCTGCGCTGGTGAAAGTGCTGCTCGACGCTTTCCACGCGCCGCAAAGTATCGATGATTACTCCAAAATGGTGTACACTAACAATTACAACTTGAATATCGTTGCGGTGGATGTGTTTCAGAAGCAGCCGCTGGCCGCGGTAAGCTCGGCCTGGTCTCTTAACCCACTCAGACTCGTTTCTCCGGCGAAAAAGACTCCGCTGTCGTGGCATTGTGTATACATAATCCAGGTGACAAAGCGAGTCGTCAAAGACGGTGCTGTCAGCTACAAATCGCACTTTATTGCTCGCAAATACTCAGACTTCAAGCTGCTTGAGCTGGCGTTGAAATCCCAGTTTCCGGGGCTCATGTCGGCGGAAATACACTCCATGCCGGCCAAAATCAAGCATGATCTGGGGATCCGTGACGACGCCGCGTCGCCTGACAGCTTCAATATCATCAGCAGCGGTAGCACTCTTGACCAAAATAGCGTGGTCCTGACAATCGAGTTGGAAAATGCCTCAAGTGTGAAATCAAGAACACGCCTGAATTCTGTCGACTCTGCTTCTTCTGATACAAGTACCCACGTGGGCCGCCCGCGTGATCGCTCGTATAAATACTACGGGGAGAAGCTCCGCATGGCCCTTCGGGGGTATATAAACACCTTGCTTCACAAACCGGAAATTGCTACATGCAAGCCATTTTTACACTTCATCGACGAGCCGGCCAAAAACTTCAGCTCTTTGACTCCCGATCAGTTGCGTGATTATGAACAGCGAGTCGATCTTGAAAAGACACGTCTCGCCACGCAAGAAGAATTCCAGAACCATATCGCAGGCATAGTCTATGATCTCAGCCAGAATTTTGAGAAGTTCAAGACTCAACTTCTCACGGATCCTCATCAGCTCAGTGCCATCTTCGCAGATATCGGCAAGAGCTCTGACCCGACAAAAATCTCCCCACTTCTCACATCTTTCATGGAATGGTGTAAACTTGAGATCGCGGCCACATTATACCAGTTGTTTTTGACGCAAGACAACTCTAGTCAGCTATTGCAGAAGTGCCGCAAATTCCACCGTGTTTTTCCCTATCGCATGTGCTATGGAATCTTGAAGTACACGAACCCCGTGAAAATTATGTCACGTATGGTTGACCTCTTACTCATGAATGTACCTACATTTGGGCGAAAAAGCGGCCAGGCCCATAACCTTCTTTCAATGATCTTTATCATGCTTTTGGATGATGACTTGGAAGACTTTTCTAAGGAACGCGAGAAGCTCTTGGCAACCAAGCCATTAGACCTGCCCGAATTCAAAGTTTTCTTTTCTCGGATCCGTGCTTATGTGAATGCCCGAGATCCCGATTTGGACCAGGAACTTCAGCAGGAAAATATAGAAAAAAGTACCACTTACTTCCTTACAGTCTTGAACTCCGACTTGATCGAACCAAAATTGACAGGAGCTGAACGCAGCATTTTCAACCTGATTATCAGGCCTTCATATGACAGCTACCAAAATCTCGGTACGGATGAGTCGCAAGAAGCTGCGGCAGTCTATGTGACCTTAAAACAATTTTGGCAGCTTGAAATTCGTACACGCGATAAAGAGATCTTCAAGCAGCTTTGGAAGGAACCTGAGCTTACTCAACTAATCAAAAAAGTGCTCACGGTGATCTACCAACCCTTAATGACCGTGATGAAGAAATGCAATGTGCACTTAGTATTTCACGACTTCCAAAATTTCGTGGATGACCTTCTCAAAGAACTCACCGTGTTGGACGAGGGCGACATGTACTTTACCAGCTCGGTAGAAATGTTCAATCGATTCAAAAAACTCTTAGATAAATATGAGGGAACATTCTACAGGTTCTTGCACGACTTGCACAACAAAGATGACGGCAAGCTTTTCATGAAATTGATTGGATGGATCGAGAGCTTTTTGATTGCGCTCCGCACCAAGTTCACAGACCCAGAAAAGGTAAAGCTTGATTTTACGGCTATGGTTCCCGCAAAACACATCAATGAGGAGAAATTTCGCAAGGACTTGAACGCACGCATAGAATTGATTTTGAAAAAACGGTTCCTCTTGAAAAGCTGCCTTCAGACCGCTGCGGGCGCCACAAATGGTGATGCCACTGAAACCGAGATGGCTAACACATCTGCCGAGGCATCAGATGGGAAGAAGGTATTGAGCTCCCATCAGAGAGCAATCGATAAAAAGTGGGAGAAGTTGAATGATGGTCTATTTGATATGCGACCCCAAGATCTCGGGGTCTCGGGCGACGATTTGGAAGAGTTCAATCTCAATCATCTGGGTGAAAAGGCTGCTGATGCATATCGTAGCGGCAAGGGCAACGCTCGTGTATTACGCGAAATAGCCGAGTTGGATAAGCTCATGAATGACGTCGCTGACACTGAAATCCACAAGTTGATTGGGCCAATGCACGCGCAGATCAAGGAGATTCTTAAAGGGTTGACGCTGGAGTGAGTAAGGAAGACAAAGACTGCATATTTACCATGCCTGATCTGAGCATATCAAGCTGATTCGTTTTAGTAAAGTCTCGTGCGACGTCTAGTTTATAATTGCGTTTCTCAAAAGCCGAGAGCCGAGATTCTCATTTGTGTGCCGGCGCATAGCTTAGTGGTCGCTCCGTTTAAGCCGAGATGAGCGACAAAGCCTTGGTTGGCTCTTTGTAGAATTGGCGAGTGGGCATTCTTTACCAATCTAGATACCATCGAGGTAATTATTGAGCTCTGTGATTATCAAGATTAGCGGGCTGCTCTACAAGTTGCTTTCGGTGGGAGTTTTTTGGCTTTGCCGACTGATCAAATTGATTAGGGGATTTATCCCAAACAGGCAGTTGCGCTACCCCTTGCAGGAAACCTGCGCATTGGGCAACTGACGGAGAAGTTGCAAGAGATTTTTTCATAACGAAGAAGGCTGAAGGGACTGCAAATGAGAACACTCAAAGCCTTGTTGGGCAACATAAATGAGATTTTTTCTGCCAACAAGGCATGAGAGCTGTTTTTTTTTCTTTTGTGAACCAGCTTATCGTATTCTTATAGAACTCAGTTTTCAGCGCAATTCATAGACATAATCAGTTGTTGTCTATACTGGAGTGATCGATAAGCTTTTCAGATCCAAAAAGGAGAATTTTTCGGACACCAAGCGATTCAAGAGCTTCCAACTGGGAATCAAGCTGCAGCCTGTTTCCTCTAACCTTTTTGCGGTGTACAACATATCCTGAATCATGTTTTGGAGCAAGATATACGCGATGATGTCCCGAAGAACCGTGTTGAATGTTGTGATTGCCGTTCTATTCGTCGATGCCCTCATTCTTTCATACTACCAAGTTTGCAAAATGCCTTTTGACCTTGACCCCACGAAAAACGCGTTTTTGTCGCAATCGGGTTTTCATCAAAAGGTAGGAAAGCTATTTGTGAAGGTCGAGTCGCAAAAGGAGCAATTTTGGCGGGTGCACAAGAACTCGGACCACTCTCACGTGGAAATTCCCCTTCACAAGGTGCTTTTAGAAAAAGATTCGCCAGGACCCGCCGATCTTTTTTATGACCCAAGGTACACAATGTCAGTGTATATGAACGAATTGCAGCAAGTGAACCAGGAATCTGGTGTTCCCACTCTCCCTTTTCATTGGGTCGACTGGGTCGATCTGACGCTTTTTAATGGCGAGGCAGGGTTTCATGCCAAAAGGGACACGTCTTGTCTGAGGTTGGGGCTCAGGATTCGTGGCCGTCCAAATATTTCCCAGTTCTGTAGGGACCGAAACGATATTCCCGACGAAGAGTTGGAGAGTCTTGGATTTCGCAACAGAGGCCTGCTACCCAGTGCGGTGATTACTGGCCACTGTCCCCATGAGAATCCTTCATTCAACGATGTTCGAGTTTTCATGGCCAAATCATATACCATGGCACACCTTCCCAAGCCATATAGGGTGATTATCTTGAATGATGGGGAGAATGGAGGAACATATGAATTTATGGTGAACCAAACTAGGAGCTCCGACCAGCGTCTCCTTTATAGCGATATGAACAGGCGCTTTTTGGGAAACACTTCAAAGCTTTTACAAGATGAGTCGTCGGAAAACTCTATAATCATCAATGCGGAAGCTGCTTATCAAGAGTTGCGTCTCTCAGTGCAACCTCGCTTTTTACAAGCAAGCGAAGACATCATGGGAATGCACAGCACAGTGACGAGCGAGCCTGGAGCCGATAAGTGTCTTCACTTAGAAGAAAAGCATTTTGAGTATCCAGAGGCAAGAGTACACGACCAGATCCAGGAATATCAGAAACTCGAATTCAAAAGCTGCGTCGACCAAGCGTACTTGGATGGACTCCAAAGGTCTCTATTGCATGATGGAACCAATGAGCCCGAGTACTTCAAGATGGCGCTTCTTAACATACGAGAGCGCAAGAATAGCAATAACGATTGGGGCTGGCACTACGACTGGCGGTTTTTCAACGATGCGCTTTTTTACGAAAAAGATGGCTGGACAAGAGGTGAACGGGTTGAGAGGACCAGCATAATTCTCGAGCGTTTGTTGCGGAATTGGAACAGGTTTGCAGAGGCTAAAGGTATAGTATCCTGGATCATGCATGGGCCGCTTTTATCTTGGTACTGGAATGGACTCATGTTTCCATACGACGTGGACATAGATGTCCAGATGCCTATTTCTGAGTTGATCAGATTGGGCAAGGAGTACAATCAGACCCTTGTGGTGGAGCCTCCCTCTGAGGGCTATGGAAAATATCTCATTGATGTGGGAACGTTTATTCACAATAGAGAACGGTCAGATACAGGAAATCATATTGACGCTAGATTTGTGGAC
This sequence comes from Metschnikowia noctiluminum, assembly GCA_030578735.1. Lineage (NCBI taxonomy): Eukaryota > Fungi > Ascomycota > Pichiomycetes > Serinales > Metschnikowiaceae > Metschnikowia > Metschnikowia noctiluminum. The sequence goes on along the minus strand of JAKTYO010000038.1, from coordinate 6,187 downwards.
GTGGACTCCGGGGTCTATATCGATATCACGGGGCTCGCCAAGTCTAGCACGAATTTGCCTGACGAGTACAAGGAAAATCCTATTGTTGTCAAACCCGAAGACAGCCCGGAAGCAGAAGTTTACAATGATAGGCGCAAGCATTTCTATACGCTCCAGCAACTTCAGCCACTACGCTATTCGATGTTGAATGGAGTGCCAGTATATGTTCCAAGCCAGATATCCGATCGTTTGAAGTGGGAGTATACACGTGGGCTAGAATCGCTGGAGTTTTGCGACTGGTACTTTGTGCCAAAGCTCCAGCTTTGGATCTCTAAGGAGAAACTAGTCAAGATTTTTGATGAAAGCGAATATCAGAATGAGGAACATGTCGATGATATAGAAAAAATGGTATCTCGAATAGGAGCCATGACGGACGCGGATGGGCTCCGGCTCCTTGAGAATGATGAAACCCTTGCCGACTTTTATCTCACAAGTCGGTTCACGGAATGGCACTTATTTGAAAAGTCGGTGCTTTTTACAAATGAAGGGAAAGATAACGTCACGGCACTTGGCGACCCTGACAAACGAGATTTATACAATAGCTTGGTGGGCAGGATCAAATTTTCTGCGCCCCTTCGAAAATCTCTATTTCATTACGAGGCATTTGACCGAGTGGCGCATCATTGATGAAAAGGGTACTGCTTGATGGTTTGAGCAGTTGAAATTTGAGTGTTGTGGTGGTCTGAAAACTTGAGGCATTGTTTATTTTCTCCATCAATGTTGAACGATCGACCGTATGAACCGGGAGTTCTCGTCGCTATCATGAAGTGAAAAAAAAAATTCAAGGTATGTATGATAAGTAGTCAGGATATGTGTTTTGGGGCGTGCGGAAAAAAGTGTTTAAGCATCAGCTGCAATTTCTCTCTCTTTGCATTGATTGACTTGTGATCGAGGTGTTTCTCGAAATGGTTATCTGATAAGCCAATAAAGCGAGAAGCCGTGTTTGCTGTTTACTTTAAATCAAGACTTTTGAAATCTTGGCATTTCCACCTTTTTCAACTGCTAGTAAACCGCATCTTGACAAAAATATTGATCAAAATCCTGAGGAAAAATTGAGGAAAAATTGACCTCTGGTGCCTTACAACAATTTCAGAGAATGAGTTCAAGAAAGGGATATCAAAATTTGTCAAAAGGTGAAACCCCACTTGGCAAAAGTCGTATCTTTCGGAATAGTCTAACCAAGACAAACCTATTTTTATCGCAAAAAACCGCCCTCGGAAAACAATCGAAAATGAAACATGAATGTAAGTCTAGGCTGATTTACCAAGTGATAACAGTGACTCGAAAACCGGCTAAAATCGCTCATAATTTGTCAATCAACGGATTGAAAATGAAAACGTTTTTCTCGCCATTGAATTTCTTCAAATATGACAAAACAAAAACAGAACGAATCTCTAAAAAAAAAAGAAAAAGAATAAATGAAGAAAAAAAAAAAGAAGCAGCAAAATCGTGACACAAAATGGGATGGCTCGATACCTTCAAGGCGTCACTGTACAGAGGGTTCAAAAACTGGCCTTTAATTTCTCAAAAAAGCTATATATATCTTGGCACTATTGGCCAGACTGCTATCTGACGTGAGCCAAGAATAGCCCACATACCCAGATCTGCATGGCCTGCCTGTGCAAACGTCGTGTGACCGGGGGGGGGGTCCCTAATTCCCCTTGACATAGCGAAAAGAGGAAGGTGCAAGCGAAATTTAGCGCGAAAACGTGACCATTTCTTTAACGGCGGGCTGTTTGGTGATGAATCCAGACTTGAAATAAGTTGGATACAACACAGCTAAAAGCTGCAAGAGAGATAATGTAAGCCCAAGTTCAAATCTGAATTTTTGCCGCCAGTTCTTTTCTTGTGGCTCATCGAACGTCGTAATATTGCGAGGACTGCAGGCAAGCCCCCGAGTGGCGGTGGCAGGCAGGCTTCGCCCTCATTAGGTAAAGAGAAGAGATGGGGAACAGTCATGCTCTAAACCGCGATCTGGTGACGTCCGTCTGGGGGTTCAAATAGAACGCAACCTCGTTGCTCTTGCTGTTATTTCCGGCAATAATGTGGAATACCCGCTTTGTGCAAAAGCTACCGCCCAAGGCGGCGTTCTATAGTTTGGTCGCTTTTTTCTGTGTTCAGGCCTTAATCCTAGCATATTTCCATAACTACCTACCGATACTCGAGGTTACGCTGGACCTCGGGCTCTACTTGCGGCCACTGCCGTTTGATGTCAAGGCGTCGCGTCTACTAGCGCAATTGCCGGCGAACAGGGCCCGTCTTTGGCTGATGGAAGGTGCCCTTAGCCACTTAGATGCAGAAGTCCCAATTCATCGCGTAACGGCTCAGAAAGGTGCGTCTGGGCCGGACCAGCTATTCTACGACCCAAGATTCACGGTTTCAGTGTACATGCACGAGCTTCTGCGGGCCGGAAATGCCGCGGATTTGCCGGCCCTTCCTTTTCATTGGGCTGACTGGGCCGACGTCACGTTCAGCAAGACTCTGATCGGCCTCGAGCAGTCCCAGCAACTCACGTGTGAGATGCTTCAAACGCGGATCCGCGGGAAAACGGATGTGGCAGCCTTTTGCAAAGACAGGGACGCACTCAGCGAAGAAGAAGTCGAAAGCCTCGGGTTTCGGAGCCGGGCCCAGCTTCCGAAGGCCGTCATTTCGGGCCACTGCCCACATCGGCATCCGGCCACGAACGCAGTGCGCGTATTCATGGGCAAGTCGTACACGATGGGGCATATGCCGAAGCCGTATCGGGTAATTGTCCTAGGCGACTATGCAAAAGGAGGCACGTACGAGTTCGCCGTGGCCCAGCAACGGGGCTCGGATCAGCGGATCGTTTACAGCGGCATGGCGGAGCGGTTTGCGCTGCACGTTCAGGGGCCAGACGGGGCCTTGCGGTACAATGCAAAGACCGTATATGACCATTTGGCCCGCAGCGTGCATCCCCGGGTCTTGCGGCCGCAGGACGACGTCATGCAAATGCACAGCACGGTGAGGGGCCCCCCAGGGTCGGACAAAGAGCTTGCATTGCAGGAGTCCCATTTCAGTTACCCGAAGGAGATGATCAGCCAGCAGATTGCAGAGTACGAGCAGATTGCCCATCCAACAGCGGCAGAATCCGCCTATTTGGACGGGCTCAAAGCCTGTTCCCGGTACGACGGGACCAACGAGCCGGTGTACTTCAAAATGGCAATTTTGGATACGCGAGAGCCGCGCAATACCCGAAAGGATGGCGGCTGGCACTACGATTGGCGGTTCTTTAATGACGCGCTCTTTTATGATAAAGAGGGTTGGACCAAAGCTCAGAGGGCCGAACGTACAAGCATCATTTTGGAACGTTTGTTGCGGAACTGGAACCGCTTTGCCGAAGAGAAAGGTATAGTTTCTTGGATCATGCATGGACCTCTATTGTCGTGGTTTTGGGACGGGCTCATGTTTCCTTACGATAACGATATCGACATCCAGATGCCCGTATCCGAGTTGGTGAGGTTGGCAAAGCACTACAATCAGACGTTGGTGGTGGAAAACCCAGGCGAGGGGTTTGGCAGGTACTTGATCGATGTGGGGACGTATATTCATAATCGCGAAAGGTCCCAAACGGGTAACCACATAGATGCACGGTTCATCGATGTGGATTCCGGACTCTATATCGATATCACGGGGCTTGCCAAGTCTAGCACAGACCTCCCCAAAGTTTACAAGGCCCGGCCGATTGTCAAAAAGATAATCGGCGACTCAAATGCGGAGGTCTACAATGACAGACGCAAGCATTTCTATACGCTTCCGCAGCTTCTGCCTCTTCGGTACTCGATGCTAGGGGGTGTTCCAGTCTATGTGCCGCGCGAAATTGAGCGGAGGTTACATTGGGAGTACCCGAGAGGGCTCCGGGCGTACAGGTTCCGGGGCTACTACTTTGTGCCGAAGCTCCGGCTTTGGCTTGTGCAGAAGAAACTTTTGAAAATTTTTCCAAAGGATGAGTTTTTTGACGACGAGCGTGTGCTTGATGTGGTGGCGCTCATTGACCGCATCAAGCTATTGACTGATGAGGAGGCGCTTAGGCTTCTCGATGATGACGAGACGCTCAGAGAGTATCATATCACAAGCAAATACACGAGCTGGCACGAGCAGGAAAGAATGCTTTTGTTTACTCCGGGAGGCAAGGACAATCATACGGCACTAGAAGACCCACAGAAGCGAAGAATGTACCATGAGTTGATGAGCGAGGTCAAGTTCTCCCAGCCTATGAGGAAAGCATTGTTTGAGTATGAGACGTATGATCGGGTCGAGCAGCGCAGGGCGTGAGAGAAAGAGTAGACGAGAAGGGGTGGGTGCTGAAGGCAAAAATGAAGGAGTTGACACTCCGATGTAATTGTATGATACGTGGGCCACTGAGGCTTCGTTGAAATTCAATCAACGAAACCACATCAGTGTAGAAACTAGACTATGACTTCGATGAAAGACGATTCTACGTACGAAACCATCTCGAAATGGCCAGTCTGAGAGGCTTGAAGCTGGTAGTTTGAATGTGTGCTTTTATGATGTAAATTTTGACCATGCTATTCCCAAATTCCGATTTTTGAGAAGCTAAAATGAGAATTTGGCTTCAAGACGGGAAGAAAGATAATTGACGCTACAACATCTCAGCCTTCAAGAATTTTGACATGGGTTTTGAAAAGCATTCCGGGTCTGCTTTGCACCTCGAAAATGGAGGTTGTTTGCCTCTGTGTCTGATAGCTAGCGGCTGTCTTCTCATTCACTAAAAAGTCTTTACTTTAGTGTCTAGTATTTGCGAAGAGTCTAGAAACAAATTTATGTTATTCGGACCGTTTAGCTGAAATCTTCCCCAAAAAAAAATAACAACTTTTAAAGTGTGTAAGAAGAGATCATTATCCTATCTTGAGGTTAGGCCGGTTTACGAGAAGGATGCTTTGTTTTAGCCCACGCAATCTTGTTTCTTGGCCATGGTAGGTCAGCTCTTGTGTAATCTTTAGGTGATTGCTGAAAGATCCCTTCACGGTTTTTTTTTTCGAACATTGATTTTTGCTCCGTGAGATGAAGTCCCCATCGTTTTTAAGCGTGCGATTCCAGTAAACCTCCGAGGCTCCGACACAGACGAAAAAATGCGTTCACTAGTTATCGCAAGAATTGTAAGTAAAAATTCCGTCTTCTTGGTGTAGTCATCATCTCTTTAATAGCATATATTATGGCTGAGACCATATTTTTTACTTTTTACTTTGTTAACAACCCCCTGAATTGTGGGCAGTCGTTTGGCACTCTGGTGAGTTGATTTTTCATTAAAAACCGACTCACAGCCTCGAGTATTCTTCTTGGTTCATGCAAGAATAGATTTCTATATTTATGCGGCTACACCCAGTTAGTTTTTTCAATGAGACTCTGAAAAAGCGTGCAAGATTCGAGAAGATTATTTTCACTGAAACGGATGTCTTAAAGGGTACCGGCTGTAGCTAGGGGCGAGAACCGTATACTATAGAAACCATTGACACGTTTTGAGATGAATTTTTGTGAGGCCCTAGTTCGAGCCTAATTTCGACTGTTTTTGTTTTGCATGTTATATGTTATATTACATTACCTTGACCGCTACGCCTTCAAGGATGTGCAAACCGGTGAAAAAAGTAAGTCTCTTTAATTGGTCTCTGCACTTTTTGAGCTTCTGAGAGCGAGTAATTGGGTTGACAAATGGTACGTAAAAACAAACGAAAAAAGTGTCAAAAAAAAAAATGCAAGCGATCAAAACCAAAAAAACCAATCAAAATCCCACATGCTCAGCCAACCGATACCCTTATTTTTTTATTTTTTTGAAGCTGAAAAAAAGCACAAATCAAAGAGACCTATCTTAATTGGGTTTCGACTTGCGAAAAAAACAAAGCAGGCGTCTGAGAAAATTGCTTTCAAAGAAGCACGCCACTTTGCCTTTGCGAATTTCAGAACAGGGCTCGTAAACTTGACAGAGAAGCCGGGCGTCATAACAATGAATCAATTAAACAAACGCTTGTTATCCCAGAATCACTTATACAAACGCTTGTCATCCCAGAATCATTTGTTTATACAAACGCTTGTCATCCCAGATATAGTTGACCAAACCTTTCAAGACATGCATGCGCCGGCCCAGGCCCGGCTGCTCTCATCACGTGACTTA